>PITA01005206.1:32766-62680 GCA_004023965.1 Spilogale gracilis | reverse complement strand
TGAAAGAAATGGGATTCCATGAAGAGAGGAAGATTCCAACAAGGGATATAGGAGTCCCCAAAGACAAACTTCACAGCTGCCCCGAGATCCGGTTCTGCTGTGGATGGTGCTGTATGATCAAGCTGGCTTTAGCAAAGTTGAAGGATTTTGCTTAAGTATTTTTTTTAAAATGGATTTTGGTTTGGTTTGGGTTTTTGTAAATCAAGATAACCAACGTGGGGACCAAAGAGAGTTAATTAAAGGAACAAACTTCATTTGAAAGGTGAAGACAAAGCCCAAAAGAAAAAACTAGAGATTTTCAGATATGAAATATTTTTTTAAATTCTATGCCATAAGGCATTTCTGGCAACAGAGATCATTTTGGAATTTTCTAATATAGAGACCTACATATAAATGATCCTGTCTAATCCATTCTATTTTCTTGCAAGTTTTAAATATAATAACAGCTAACACTTACTATGTGCCAGGAACTATTCTCAGGTCTTTACTTGTATGAATTCCCTCAACCCTTACAATAACTCCATGAGGTAGATTAAAAATAAAATCTTCATTTTACAGATAAAGAAACTGAGGTCTAGAAAAGTTAAGTATCTTGCTCAGAGTCACATCATAAACAGTGAAACTGGAATTTGGAGGCAGCATAACTCTACACTGTTAACTGCTTACATTCTAATGAAGATATTTAAAATAAAAGCCTGGACAAACCACTTTATACATAAATGTATTAAAGTTGGACTGACATCAAAAGTATTTTTAAAAATGTGTTATGATAAACTTGATTAGTCTTGGATTTTAAAGTTTAAGCCCTTTAAGGTAGCACTGAGCCCAGGTGGCTCAGTGGGTTAAAGCCTCTGCCTTCGGCTCAGGTCGTGATCTCAGGGTCCTGGGATCAAGGCCCCGCATCGGGCTCTCTGCTCAGCAAGGAGCCTGCTTCCTCCTCTCTCTCTGCCTACTTGTGATCTCTCTCTGTCAAATAAATAAATAAAATCTTTAAAAAAAAGAATGTCAAAAAAAAAAAAGGTAGCAGTTCTATATTCAATCTGGTATAAGTGATTAGGGTTAAAAGAACATTTTCCCATTGGCATTGGGGAAATTTTTCAATACCAAAAGTCTCAAGTGTCATAACTTCAAGTGAGTGAATAGATGAGGTAATAAATTGGAGAGATCCCTCTTGACTGGGAAAAAGTCATAGGGATTCCTATTTGGAGGAAGGGAACTTGCAGCAGAGAGCTCTTTTACTAACGTCACAAATCAGAATAGAAAATCATGACAAGTGGGGCGCCTCCATGGCTCAGTTGGTTAGGTGTCTGACTCTTCAGTCCAGGTCTTGATCTCAGAGTTGGGAGTCCAAGCCCCACACTGGGCCCCAGACTGGATGTGGAGCCTACTTAAAAAAAAAAAAAAAATCATGAAAAGAAAATTTTGGCCAGCTAAGATAAAAGGAAAGCCTGGTTGTTTTAGGAGAACACTGTCTGGTGGATAAGTTCTGTAAGAAGAAATACTGTATACACTAAAGATAATGATATTTGAAAAGGTTGCATATTTAACACGATGAAAATACTAAATTTTTCAGGACCACGGACAGGCTCCCATGGAGCTCTATTGGCCAAAAAGGCTCAAGGCTGTCAGTTCTCTCCAACTTTGAAATAATAAGCATGATTAAGTTAAGCAATCTTCAGCAATACCTAAAAATCTGGAGGAAAAGCACTGAACTAAGTTTTTGTTTCTTCAAATCTTGTTATAAATGCATACAGATAAATATATAAATGAAACTCTACAACAATGCTAGTATTAGTAGAAGGATCCATTTTTATTGTGCTAATCTAGGTGCAGTTTACATGTTGTCTTAATAGTACTTGTAATATAGATTTTCATATTAGCATTGAACAGAGATGCATTAAATTATTACATACATGAGGAAATAATGAAATACTTGCTACTTTACCAGATAAACTCTAAAATCTCAGTGGCTTAACTAAGAAGTTTATTTCTTGCTCACTATAATCCAATCAGCCAGCTAAACAGGGGAGACAACCATTTCCTGTCATTCAGGGGCTCAGACTTCCCAAAGTTTTGCTATCTTCAACTCTTGGCGTCCAATGTCACCCAGATTGTAGGCATCCAAACAGAAGAAAGAAGAGAGAAAGCAGGGCACCACACAGGAGGATTTTATGGGACAGACATGAAAGTGGAATATATGACTTGTATCCGCATCTCACTCTTCATATGGCCACACTTAACTGCAGAGAATGCTGGGGGAAACAGTCTGTTTGCGCACCCACAAAGTAGAGAGATAAGTGGGTAAACAGCCACTCTTTGTTCAGTGGGCAATCATTTGACACAGTTAAATTTAAAGCATAGTATAACAAAATATTTAAAGTGGAATACTGTTCTATCAAACTATTTTCCCTTCATATCTGGGGGAAAGCCAATTATAAGCACTCAAAACAAGAATCTGGCTAAGATGTTAAAGATGTTGTATGGGATGTAGTTCTGAGTTTCTCCCCCATTGGAGACTGCCAATGCCATTGGAGAGATATGTTGTGGTTGTCCAGAGCCACTGTCAGAATGTGCACTTCCCTTCACCCCTCTGGTCACTCATACGGATGCAATGATAAAGGAGAGGTGGGGGGACAAACCAGGAAAATACCCAGGCACACCTCTAATACAACCCAGAACTATGACACAGCCCCCCAGAGTGTGGCGGTAGAAAGAGCATGGAAAAAGCCAATGGTCCCAGGATATGGCTCACTATTCACTAGTTAGGCAACAAATGATCAACTTTTTTGAGTCTCAGGCACCTCTTGTATAAAACGGAAATAATCATACCCGCTCTGTATGCCCCACATATTGGCAAGGTGGCTCAGGGTTTGATTGGTGAAAAAAATACTGTCGATGAAAGGATGTGATTGAAAGAGAGAGCAAGTAGGTAAGAGAAGATTAGGCAGGAGAACAAGCTACGAAATAAGCTTATTACTGCAACAGTTGTGGGAAAAGGGCCAATAACCCAAGAGGGAAAAATCACAAGCTAAAAAATTTCCAACCATTTGAAAAAATAAAATTGGTCATGACATGCACCTTGAAAGACATTTTATGGAAATTGAGAACCTGCGTGCTTACAGATGGAATCGCAAACCAGAAGGGTAGGAAAAGAGTCAAAAGTTAGATACAATTATAGGTAGCAATGAATGCTATTTCTCACATGGTTTCCAAACTGGGACTGAGTTTCCCTCTATTTCTGAGTAGGAGGCAAAGGTGAAATTATACACCACCTGCTCTACCAGCTTGCACCTGTTATTCTTTGTCTCTAGAACTTAGAGGTTTTCTTAGAATTTTGAGTCTTTATAATCTCCAAGGAAGAAATAAAAAAAATGCTAACGGCCTTGACACCTTCTCAAAAACCATGCAAAGTGACTGCCTGCCGATCAACATGGCTAGTAATTTTTGCACAATATCAACTCTTTTCTTCACTAAGAAAGGAAATCATAGAAATATTTTTCTATCACAGAAATGATAGGATCATAGAAAATATTTGTTGCTGAGAGGTTACCAGAAATCCATGGCCTTTGTTTTCTAGAGAAACTTACAACATAATGGACAAAGGAGACTGATTCTGCACCACCATAGGTTTTCAGTCATTTAATCAGTGGCTTTGAAATGCAGACACAGTGCAGCATTTTTAGGATGACAAGGCAAGAATGTGGCTATTCAGCCTGAAAATAAAGCAGACTTATCTCAAAAATGACCTGAATGTCATCAGAGGCAAAGCACCTTAAGATTCTCATTAGAGGGATGCTATTAAATGGGAAACTGCAGAACCCATTGGCTAAAGGGTCCGACAGCACCTGCTAAGAGAGGTTTAACGAAGAGCTGTCCTCTCTTAAAAAAATGAAATCTTTTAAAACTTTTCAGAGCACCATACTTTAAGAGATAACACATCACATTCCCTCTAACACCTGAGGACAAAATGTCTCAGAATGTCCAACCAATCGCCAGCCATCTGGTGCTGAGAACTGTTACACTACTCTGACCTCTGCCTCTTCGGAAAGCAGAAAGCAAAAGCAACAGACATAATCAGAATGGACTTCACTCTCGGATCCTGCTTTCTTCTGAGAAACTCCCATTAAATGATCAATGACAATAAGAAGTTGATGTACTACAGAAACTCTCTTTGGAGAAGCTTAGAGTGCATAGCTCAAATTATCACACAAGCTTGTAGAGGGAGCAAGATGATTAATAACTTGCACCAAGAAAAATAATCCTGATGGCGCCTGGTTGGCTCAGTCACTACAGCACACAACTCTTAATCTCAGAGTTGCAAGTTCGAGTCCCAGGTTAAATGTAGAGATTACTTAAAAAGAAAAAGAAAAAGAAAACTTTTTTAAAAAGAAAAGAAAAGAAAAATAGCCAGGCACCTGAAACTAGTATTACACTGCATGTTATCTAACTGGAATTTCAATAAAAACCTTTAAAAAAAAAAAAAAAAAAAGGAAAGAAAGAAAGAAAAGAAAAAGAAATGCAAAAAATTAACTAAATAAAAATTTTTTTAAAAATAAAAATCTTGGGGCGCCTGGGTGGCTCAGTTGGTTGAGCTACAGCCTTCAGTTCGGGTCATGATCCCCAAGACCTGGGATTGAGTCCCACGTTGGGCTCCCTGCTCAACGGGGAGCCTGCTTCTCCCTCTCTCACTCCCCCTGCTTGTGTTCCCTCTCTGGCTGTGTTTCTCGCTGTCAAATAAATAAAATCTTTAAATATATATATATAAATTAATAAAATCTTCTCTTGCCTGGTTTCCACACTTGGGTGGTGAGACTTGGGAAGCTGGCCTTTAAAAAAACCCTGTTAATTTTTCCTTACATAAAAAAATGAAATAATCCCCCCCCAAAAAATACAAAGAAAAAAATAGTCTTGGATTCTTGTGTTCTGGCTCATCTAAAATATGTGCTTCTGGGGCACCTGGGTGGCTCAGAGGGTTAAGCCTCTGCCTTCAGCTCAGGTCATGGTCTCAGGGTCCTGGAATCAAGTCCTACATTGGGCTCTCTGCTCAGCAGGGAGTCTGCTTATCCCCCTCTCTCTGCTTGCCTCTCTGCCTACTTGTGATCTCTCTCTGTATCAAATAAATAAATAAAATCTTTTAAAAAAATAATGAAGTGGAGCACCTGGGGGCTCAGTTGGTTAAGCGACTGACTGCCTTCGGCTCAGGTCATGATCCCGGAGACCCGGCATCAGGTCCCACATCGGGCTCCCTGCTCGGCAAGAAGCCTGATTCTCCCTCTCACTCCCCCTGCTTGTGTTCCCTCTCTGGCTGTGTTTCTCTCTGTCAAATAAATAAATAAAATCTTTTTTTAAAAAATAAATAATTAATTAAGTAAAATAAAATATGTGTCTTTTCCTGGACCACATCCCTTTCTTTCCATCCTTCCCTCTACCTTCCTTTCTGCCTCAACCTTCTCCAGTAATAACTCCAGCAATTCTTCCCCTCTTTTTTCTGTACCATCAGTTTTGTCCCTGTCTACTAGGTCATTCCCATCAGCCTACAATTATGCTATTACTTCTTTAATTAAAAAAAAAAAAAGAGGGGTGCCTTGGTGGCTCAGTCAGTTGAGCGACTGACTCTTGGTTTCGGCTCAGGTCATGATCTCAGGGCCATAAGATGGAGCCTGTGTGTTGGGCTCCGTGCTGAGCAGGGAGTCTGCTTGAGATTCTCTCTCTCCCCCTCTCTCTGCCCCTCCTGCTCATGCTTTTTCTCTCTCTCTAAAATAAGTAAATCTTAAAAAAAGTTTTAAGTCTTTCTTTTTTTTAATATTTTATTTATTATTTGACACAGAGAGAGATCACAAATAGGCAGAGAGGCAGGCAGAGAAAGAGGGGAAAGCAGGCTCCCTGCTGAGCAGAAAGCCCACTGTGGGACTCGATCCCAGGACCCTGAGATCATGACCCGAGCCAAAGGCAGAGGCTTACCCCACTGAGCCACCCAGGCGCCCTCCTTAAGTCTTTCTTAATGTAACTTTCTCAGTCCAACTACCATATATATCTCCTTACTTTTACACCAAAAATTCTTTTTTTTTTTAAGGTTTTATGTACTTGACAGAGAGAGAGACAGACAGAGAGAAAAGGAACACAAGCAGGGCAAGTGGGGGAGGGAGAAGCAGGTAGCCCATCGCAGGGCTTGATCCCAGGACCTTGGAATCATGACCTGAACTGAAGGCAGACGCTCAATGACTGAGCCACCCAGGCACCCCCCCTTTTTTTTTTTACCAAAATCCTTTAAAGAGTTATCAAAGCTTTTTTCCTATTGCTCTCCTTGTCCCACTCACTCTTGAACCCACCACTGAAGCCAAAAATCTCTGTGAAGTTCAAAGTTGAAGTCTCAGCCTCATCCTACGGGACCCACTGGCAGCCCAGTGGACATCTGATTGCTACCCCTCCCTTAACACACTGACTTTCTTTAGCTTCCAAGACACCACATTTCCCTCATTTTCCTCTCACTACCGTAGCTATTTCCTCTCAACGCCTTATCTCCCTGAGTCAGTGTGCCCCAGAGCCGGGAACCACCCCAGGACTTGATCTCTGGACCTTTCTCTTCTATGCTTGCAGTCACTCTCTTGGTGATCTCATTCCCTCTCATGACTTTAAATACTAGAAGCTGATCACACCTAAATTTCTATCCCAAGTGAGACTTCTTCCCTGAACCCAGGCCAGTGTTTCCAATTGACTGTTGATATCTCCGCTTAAGCATTTGAAAGGTGTCTCAAAGGTTATCATACTCACAATAGTGGATCCCCAAATCAAGATCCTCCTACAGTCCTCTCCATTATATTAACATACACTGTTCTATTAGTTTCAGAGGTAGATTTTAATGATTCATCAGTTGCATATAACAATTCAGTGTTCATTACATTATGTGCCCTCCTTAATGCCCATCACCCAGTTACCACATCCCCTCACTCACCTCCTCTGCAGAGACCGTGTTTGTTTCCTAGGGTTAAGAGTCTCTTATGGTTTGTCTCCTCTGTTTTTATCTTATTTTTCCTTCCCTTCTCCTATGTTCATCTGTGTGTTTCTTAAATTCCACATAGGGGTGAAATCATATAGTATTAGTCTTTCTCTGACTGACTTATTTTGCTTAGCATGATACCCTCTACTTCCATTCATGTCATTGCAAATTGCAAGATTTCATTCATTTGGTGGCTAAGTAATATCCCATTGTGTATATATACTACATCTTTAAACATTCATCTGGGCTCTTTCCACAGTTTGGCCATCATGGACATTCATGGCAACACACTCCACCAGCTCCTCAGGTGAAAACCCTTGGTGCCATCTTTGACTTCTCTTTTTTCCTGCACCCTATAGCTAATCCATCAGCCCATCCTAATCGTTTGCCATTCAAAATATATCCAGCGTCTTCTCCCATCGCTCTAGTTCCAGCCACCATCTCTGTTGGCTGCTCCCCGTTTCTATACCAGCCCCACTGGAATCTGTTATTAGCTCAGCAACCCAGGTGATCCTTGAAACTGTAAATCTGATCATGCCACTCCTCTTTCTAGAATCTACAATGACTTCCCATCTCACTCCTGCCTGTGACCTCCAAACCCCATGTGTGGTGGCTCTTTACTTCCCCGACATCATGTCCTACTACCCCCCTCTTTGCTCCCACCCCCAGCCATTCGGCCACACTCATTATGTCTCCAACTTCAAGGCCACTGCCCTTACCTCTCCCTCTTTCTGAAGTCGTCTTCCTCCAAAATCCCCAGAGCTAGTTCCCTCACACGCAGCTACTCTTTACTCAAAAGCCACCTTCCCAGCAAGGGCCTCCCTTGCTGTGCAATTTCAACCCTACCTCCTCACATTTCTTATCCCTTTCCATGCTTTGTTTTTTCTCCTTAGCACTAATCACTGTCTAACATAGTAAATATATTTTACTTATTTACTTTTTAATTATCTCACCGGAATATAGACTCCAGGTGAGCAGGGAATCTGTGTATTTGGTGCAGCACTGTACCCTAAGCCCCCAAGACAAATCCGGACATGAAAGTATCGCCAAACATTTGTTAAATAAATGAATGTGTAATTCACATAATTTACTCCTGCCTCATGAAGGAGAAGCACCGAGTGAAACTTATTACCTCACTGAAAAACCTCACCATCGCCTCTGAAACCAAATCCTTAGGAAGTCACCAGGACATACAGACACTCAGCTCTATGTGTCCAAAAGACAAGAGCCTTCGCTAAGGAGCTTTGTGCTGCCTTGTGTATCTTTCCAGCCCCTCCAAGCCCACCCACATCATGTCATAGTTAGCGCCTCTACCTTTCAGAACTCCTCACTGACGCTATACCCAAGCCCATCCCAGTGTCCTAAAAACCAGTGTTCAGATTACAAGTAGATTTTCTTTTAATCAATAAGACAACAAAGAACAACCATAATCAAGTAGTATTTGAGGCCAAGGGACTTGATTCTGTATTTCTCCATCTGGGAATTCTCCCATTAAAACCACTGAGTTTGTTTTCAGTGCAGCTGTAACAGGGGACAAAAGCCTCCCGGAATGTAGGTTTCACCCGCTAAGATCTTTATCGCAGGACTCATCACCTTAAGAGAGTCCATTTCTTTCTTCTAAATAATAAGGATCTCAAAACGGGATATCATTGCTGTTGTTCCTAAGTGCACTTCACTACCTGGAGACGATCTATCTTCTGTGGAGAAGCCATTACGGTCTCTGATGGATCTCCCTTTTTAGCAGCTCATTGATCTACCAGCACCCAGGCAGCCACCAACGACTACGGGGATAAGCCGATTCGTGTACGCTGCTGCCATAGCCACATAAAAATCCTTCTTTGAAATGTTAACAACTCCGCTGACCCAAAGAGATGAAATGCCACCTTCCAGTTTGAAATAAACCTCTGAGTTCCTATAGGTTTTTAAATAAACGTAGATGGCAAAAAACAGTTTCTTAGGGTGAGGGTCACCCGCCATTTTATGAGACACGGGATAGTATACAGCTCATCGATACTTTCTATAATTATTTTTCATAATTAACCCAGCTCTTCCAAACATGAGTTTCATTGGAATTCTTACCCAATGGTTACTGCTGAAAGTACAACCTAAATTTTCGATCTAAGCACTTTATACAACTTGGGCAGAAGGTGCTGGAAATCAGTTGTCTAGCTTAAACCCAGTACAGATTGAACTAATATAAATCCAGGAATTAGAATGGTCATACAAAATGTTTCCTTGACATAAATCATCTATTTAACCTAGTTTAGACAGCCAAGAAATGTGGCTGCATCTATATTTATCTGCTGAAAGCAAAAGAACTACTCTACTTATCTGAATGACTCGGCAACGAGCTCGGCCCTTGGTAGACTAGACGGCTAAAGGAGAAGTCCTTAACACCTTCACCATGAGATGACCCAGCCAGAACAGCAGTCATGGTCATCTTGGAAAAGAATCCACTGAGAAGTGAACAGCTGTCCCATCGGTTGTTGACCTAGGACTGGGTGGTCTTCATAAGCAAAGAAGTGTCGCTTGTCTGCCTCGTCTCTCTGTCTCCAAATCCCCATGGAGGACCTGGATCTGTGCCAGCAGCAGTGCTGCCCATCAACAATGGTGCCAGCGTGCCAGAGAACCGGAGACAGACATCAATTTTCCCAGCATCACGGACACACTCCTGCTGAAAGTCACGAAAAGTGAGCCGAGGTAGGAATGAGAGAGCAGGCGGTTATAGGCGTAGTCTCTATCTTCAGGTCATTATCTGACCAAAACCACTATCAGAGGAAATTTGAGGAAGCCACCCTCAACTGATGGTTGAGAGGGAGGCTAGCCTGAAGATACTCCTGACGATAAATATTGAAAAACCTGGATAAATATCCTGAGGGAATGGCCACATAAGCCAGACCCAGAGGTAAATTTGGAAACTCTTCCATCCATGACAGGAACAAAGAAACAGAGGTAGCCTTCTCTTTGCCTACCATGTTTTGGGAAAGAGGACCAGCTTAGGAAAGGCATGAAGAGGAGAAAAAGTGGGCAGGATCACAACAAAGAGGTCCAATCCAGGAAACATGGCATAGTCCCCACTTGAAATTCTCTCTTGTGAGTCCGAAATATGGGTGCTTTAAGAAAATACAAACCTTAACAAAGGAAATAAATTGAAGTTTATCATATGCATTAAAGAACAATTCACAGCAGGCTTCCTTTTAATGGTGAGTCTCCCCGGTCCAATGAAATCATGGCTCTTTGTTAAATAAGATTTCCAGATCGAGTGCATTAACTGAGACAAACCTTCATTCATTCAACAAGTATGTATTAAATACCTATTATGGCCCATGCATTATGCAAAATGCTGCGGATAAAAAGATGAATATAAAACAGTACAACAGTAGTCTCGAAAAGGAGGGAAGCATATGGGAAAATAAAATGTCACTGGTGCTAGGAAGGAAGTGTTGTGGTGTGTGACGGAGGCCTAGGAGGAGGAAGGCGATCCTACCCCGGAGCCCAGGGGAGAATACCGAGCAAGAGGAGGCGGGGCCTTAAGCTGACTGCATGGTAAGCATGTGCTGACCAAGCAGAATTGGGAGTGAGGGGTGAGCAGGGAGGGACAGGGACTTCCAGGCAAAGAAAAAAGCTTCATAAGCAAAAGTTCCCAAGGTATAAAACAGCTTAACCTGTTTGGGGGCCTGGGAGTCCTTCATCAGGGCAGGTATGGAACAAAGCATGCCAAAGTATGAGATGCACAGATGCGGGGGGGGGGGGAGGCATGTTGCCAGACCTGGGGGGGCCTACGTGCCAAGGTGAAGATAACAGATCTTATCCTGACTGATAGACCGTGGGGAGCCACTGAAGGATATTGAGCAAAGTGGTAACATGATTTGATTTCCGTTTAAGAAAAATCACTCTGAATAGAAAGCAGTGAGATGCGCTAGAGAACAGGAAACCAGAGGGCACCACTCGAGCATCCCCCCCCAAGGTGCTGGGGACCAGCCCACTGCACCAATGCTGGAACAGGGTGGGGGGTGCACGTCAGGAGGGGAACTGACCTGTTCACTGCTCGGATGACTAGCGCAGGGGAGCAGAGAGCCCCTAAGGATGATCCTTAAGTTTCTGGGTTGGGCAACAAGGGAGTGGGAGAAGTCATTTCCCAAGATGGAGGAAAAGGAAGGAAAAGGGATTCCAGGGCAAGGGAAGAGAAAGCAGGTTCTCACGGACCCATGGAATACCCAAATGAGACACACCCTGCAGGTGAGCTGTCTGGATTTTAGGTCTGAGGGAGAGATTCCCAGGGCAACAAGTCATGAGCTTCAAGGGGTGAAAAGGGCCACAGGCATGAAGGAGAATCCTGGAGAACCCACCCAGGCTGAGAAAGAACAGCCAGCGAAGGAGAGGGAAGATGAGCAAAGAGAGGGGCGACTGGCTGGCTCGGTCAGAAGAGCATGTGACCCCTGATCTCTGGGTGGTGAGTTCAGGTCCCATGTTGGGTATAGAGATTACTAAATATATAAACAAACAAACTTAAAAAAGAAAAGAAAAGAACAGGGGTAGAAGCCAATCCAGGAGCAAATGTTGCCTCCAAAGCCAGAGGAGGCCCAGTGTTGAAAAGAAGGGGCCACCCAGCCCTGGGGAAGGAGGAGGCAACCTAGAGTAGACCTAGAAGTGCACTGAAGACGCCTGAGGAAAAGCAGCAAGCCAGGCCACAGGGAACACATCCAGGCAGGAGGGAGAGAGGGGGACAGGCTGGAGTCGCAGAGGTCAGCTTTTCCCCGAGTGGGAGGTCATTCACCTACGGAAGGACACCTGGGACCCTCCGAAGCACACTGCCCAGAGCTGCAGGTGGTCACTCATCAACCCTGTGGTTACAGAAAGACCCCTGAAATCCCACAGGATGCTCTTAATTCGCTAGTAACTTTGGACCCGGCTTTGGTGTTTTAAAGCGTTATCGGCTGAAAATGGAACCGCTGCTATGGTTCTGATGGGCCTTTCCATGCCTGCTGTGGTTCGTATAAACAGAGGGGAAACACCGTTATGGGAACAGAGGCATTCCCTTCGCTGATGTCGCCTTCATAATTTTAAGAATGAAGAATCCAAACCATAATCATCAATAACAAAAGTACCTCAAGTTTTACCAGCTAACATTCTCCACCCAGTCTAAAAAGGGATAAGAAAACTTCTAAAGAAAAAAGGTGCAATTCTGGTCCTTTCTTATTCTCAGTTTTTTCTCTCCTGGTTCACACAGAGGCCCTCCCTGTGGATTCAAATGCTTTCCCAGAGGCTGGTGCTCGGGTTCATGCCACACCCTGCCTCTGTGTCCCATGTAGTATTCAAAGTTCAGCATCTGATCAATTCCAGGATTGGTTTTAGTTACCTTTCTGACCCTTCAAAGTCTTTGTTTTTCTCCACAAGCTATAGGAAATTTACAAAGAGCAGTGTGACTTGTACATTACTCTATCTTAGAAACAAATCATCATTTTAAACAAATCATCAATTTCCTGAGGCGCCTGGGTGGCTCAGTCCTTCAGTGACTGCTTCAGCTCTGGTCATGATCCTGGAGTCTCAGGATCGAGCCCCACATGGGGCTCCCTTCTGGGCGGGAAGCCTGCTTCTCCCTCTCTCACTCCCCCCGCTTGTGTTCCCTCTCTGGCTGTGTTTCTCTCTGTCGAATAAATATAATCTTTTAAAAAATTAAAATAAAACAAATAAAGTGTCAATTTCCTTCCTCTTCTTACACTACAGTCAGAGTGAATAAAACAATTTTATTTGTTCTAGGTCCTTCCCATGAGCCACTTTTGGTGAAAACTGATTAGGAGTTACCTGATTCTCCTCTAAATGCTGCTTACTAGTACTTGCAAAGGTCAGTAGGAGATCACCTGAAAAACAAAGTTCTCCAAGAATTGTCTTTAAAGAACCTGCCTCCTGGGGCGCCTGGGTGGCTCAGCTGGTTAAGCCACTGCCTTCGGCTCAGGTCATGATCCCAGAGACCTGGGATCGAGGTGCCTGCTTCTCTCTCACTCCCCCTGCTTGTGTTCCCCCTCTGGCTGTTTCTCTCTGTCAAAATAAATAAAATCTTTAAAAAAAAGAAAAAAAAAAAAAAGAACTTGCCTCCTATACACTGAATGACACAGTCTGAATAAAACTTGAACTTTTTTGTCAAGATTATAAAAAGTTTCCAAAAAACTTCCCATAAAAACTTTCAAAAGCCTGATTGTGCATGACTATGTATGCCTCCATTTGCTTCAAAGTTCTTTTGGCTTTTGTTTTGTTTTGAATTATTAACGTATACTGTATTATTTGCTTCAGGGGTACAGGTCTGTGAATCATCAGTCTCACATAATTCACAGCGCTCACCAGGGCACATATCCTCCCCAGCCACCCCATCCCTCCCTCCCCACCCCCCAGCAACCCTCAGTTTGTTTCCTGAGATTAAGAGTCTCTTATGGTTTGTCTCCCTCTCCCTCCCCAGTCCCATCTTGTTTCATTTTTTTCCCTCCTTCCCCCAACAAGCCCCCTCCCCCGGCCTGCCTCTCAAATTCCTCATATCAGAGAAATCATATAATTGTCTTGAGATGAATTTTAAAGCAACTTCCCAATTCCACTTGTTTCTCTGTCTTGAAAAAGACAAACATCATCCTTCATTTTGGATTTACCGGTCCTGTGCATACTTTTATAAATACGATGCAAATCATGTTTCCATAAACAATACCTAATGTTATTCGATCTACTGTTTAACTTCATATGAATGGCAACACACTCCCCATTTCATTCTGCATTCTGCTTTTTTCACTCAAATTTTACATTTACCCATTTGGAAATACGTAGATGCAGTATTTTTTTTTTTTTTTAATATAGGGTGATAGTTTCCATTGTAGGAATATACACCACACATCGTTATCCATTTTCCCATTTGTGGACACTTAAGTTGTTCCGTTTTGCTTATTTATTTTACTACTACAAGCAGTGGCGCCAGGGACATTTCTGGGTCTGGGTATAGCCAGGCTGCAAGGCTGTGCATGTCTTCGGCCTCCTGAGACGGAGTCCAGCTGTGTTCCCATGTGCTCTAGGCTGACATACAGCAATACATGAGCTCAGAGCTTTCTTAAGGTAAAAAAAAAACCCCAACCCATCCAGGTCTATGAAGTACTCCAGGGCTTTAGGGAATAGGAGTGGTGTTTGCCTAAATAGAATTGCTGTTATAAAGATTAAGAGAAATTCTGGCCAAAATTGAAAGGGAGATGCTCTGAGGCAAATAGCATGACCAACAGAGTGAGGTTCGGAATACAGAACAGCAGGGCATTTTAAAACGCAGGAAATGAGCTAAATTTATGAAGATGACCTAATATAAAGTAAATTGCCTTTTCTTGGCAAAATACTTCGACGCCAAGAAAAAAAATCAATTGAAATTATTCAGATACTGCAGTCTCCCATAAAGCAGCCGATCTGTCAGACTTCCTTGAAGGCCAAAGCAGCGTCCACTCAGAATAAACATCACCTGTAGAAGATTCCTGGTGACTCCTGAAACAAGGCCTTTAAACATCGACTCTGTGCACATAAATTTATAAAAAGAAATATAAACTTTGTCCTGTTTGAATCACCTGTCCGTTGCCTGACTCCTATTTAAACTTGTTGTTAGGGCGCCTGGGTGGCTCAGTGGGTTAAGGCCTCTGCCTTCGGCTCGGGTCGTGATCTCAGGGTCCTGGGAGTGATCTCAGGGTCCTGGGATCGAGGCCTGCATCGGGCTCTCTGCTCGGCAGGGAGCCTGCTTCCTCCTTTCTCTCTGCCTGCCTCTCTGCCTACTTGTGATCTTTCTGTGTCAAATACATAAATTAAAAAATAAAATAAATAAAAATAAACTTGCTGTTATTTTTTAATACCGCTGGATAAATGATCTCTGATACGATTTATAAAATCTGGTAGCAGCAGCTGATCCTTAGGGGACGGGCTGGGGACCTGGAGGACAAGGTGAGGGGGAAAGCAGACTAGACAAGGATTGACCTCGTCAGAACTAATCAGTTTTTTTTTTAAGATTTTATTTATTTGACAGAGAGAAACATAGCCAAAGAGGGAACACAAGCAGGGGGAATGAGAGAGGGAGAAGCAGGCTTCCCGCCGAGCAGAGAGCCCGATGTGGGGCTCGAACCCGGGTCCCTGGGATCATGACCTGAGCTGAAGGCAGTCGCTTAACCAACTGAGCCACCCAGGTGCCCCTAATCAGTAATTTTTAAATAAGGCTAAGACTTCACCTTATCCATCCACAAATAAGAACTCTAAGAACACGTCCTGTGCAAAGCCTCCCCTAACTGCTCCAAAATTCGAGAGCCATTCAGGCCCCCAGGATATAAATCTCTCCTAGAACCAACCTTGGGGATTTTATGTCTTAAGTCTTCTTGCACACTTCCTCCTTCTGTTTGTCCTTTGAGGACACAACTATGGACTTCACTCAGGATCCGCCACCCAAATTAGACGTCTGACATAGTTGGAGCTCAAAAGCCATTTTTAGAATAAATACAGGGAAGTGTTCTTCATGATACAATGATTTTTAAATGACCCAAGGGATGTATTCATTACTTTTACTTGTCTTATATCGTGGTGCTCTTTAAAAGTTTTGTTTTAGGGCGCCTGGGTGGCTCAGTGGGTTAAAGCCTCTGCTTTTGGCTCAGGTTGTGATCTCAGGGTCCTGGGACAGAGGCCCCCATAGGCTCTCTGCTCAGCAGGGAGCCTGCTTCCCCCTCTCTCTCTGCCTGCCTCTCTGCCCACTTGTGATTTCTCTCCGTCTTAAATAAATAAGTAAATAAATGAATAAATAAATAAATAAAATCTTAAACATTTTGTTTTAAAAAACAAGCCAAAAAATAAGAAAGATACGATACTCAAAACTGTTTAAACGTAATTCTCCTGAGGGCAGGAATTTTGTGTGTACTATTAGCACCTGTATCCCAAGCAATACCTGAGCTAATATTGACATCTGTAGGTGCTCAATAAATGTGCTGAATGAATGAAGATCTTTGGTTACGAAGGAGTCTACACACCAGCCAGTAATCCAGTTTCTTTCTCCGTGAAGATTTATGATTTATTTTAATTAATTTATTTAAATTGTGATGAAACACACAGAACACAGAATTCACCATCTTAGCCAGTTTCAAGTGCACAGTTCGGTGACACTAAGCATAGTCACACTGTTGTGTGACTATCACTACGTTTGTCCATCAAGTGTTCATTTTTTTTTTTTAAGACTTGTTTATTTGAGAGAGGGAGAGACAGAGACCAAGCTGGAATGGGGGAAGAGCAAAGAGAGAGGGAAAGAGAATCTCTGACAGACTCCTGGCTGAGCGGGGAGCACCTCCCACCCCTCTCACCCTACACTCCCTCAACCTCACCACCCTGAGATGGGACCTGAGGCAAAACTAAGGGTCAGAGGCTTCACTGTGCCACCCAGCTGCCTCTAAGTGTTTTCATTTTTAACTCCAATCTGCAAAGTGGAATTTCAAATCATTAGAATAGAGGGGAAGTTCTGTTACATGATTGGATGGGGAATAAAATGAGCTGCTTTGTTTCCCCGCCTCTTCCTCTGGTATGCTAGCATCCTGGAAGGTCCCTTTGTCTGTCCTTCCTCCCTGACTTTGTCTTCTCCCCGGACTCACCTTTCCTCAACCACCTACCTACTATTTATGCACTCTCACCTAAATTTAACTTTCTCATCCAATGTTAGAGCACGAAAGGGCCTGAAGTTTATATAATCCAAATTCATGATTCTACATATGAGGAAACAAAGTCCTTTGAAAGAGTGTATGCATTTTCTCAGAGACAGCAGATGTCCAATCCAGATGTTCGAACCAACTTTCTGTCCACACGCCCCCAGGTCACGCACTCCCTCCTGTCTCCGTGTAGTATTTGGAGTACAAAGTTATAGAAGAATCTGCATCTGAATACATATTTTTTATTTTACTCCCCAATTCCTAAATGTGCACATGCCTGCCGGTGAAGGATCAAACAGCCCAGAGTGTTTCGGATTCTGCCGGAAGACCTAGGATTACCTACTAACAGCAAAGAGGGGAAAAATTATTTTTAACCAACAGCCCAAAGTGGAATATACAGAATCAATCCCGTAATTGATCCTTACCAACCCTACAGTAAAAGAATAAATAAACCGACCTTTTGGGACAGAAATATGGCTCCTAACTTTGTTAACTCAGTAAAAAGAACTCATCCCCTCCCCAAATTCCCTGACCAGTTGATTCCTGACCCCTTAGACACAGATGTGATCTTCTGAGGAAGAGCCTGATCCAACCATAGAAGACAATGAATTTGTCATTGAGCTAGAGTGTAAGCTCCCTCAGGACAGGAATCCTGTGAAACCTCTTTGCTTTCCCAGCACCTAGCAGAGGGCTGGGCACACAGCAGTGCTCACAACACATCACACCCACCTTCTCTCTCTTCCCACCTATGCACTTGCCCACCGAGTCAAGGGCTCCCAACTGTCAGCTCTCACTGGTTAGCTGGGTTTCAGTATGATGGAGGAGGGGGGTGCAACTGAGTGCATTTGCTTGTACCTTTGCACAGACACACAACACGCATGCAGGGGACACACTCTGTATCTAAAGACCAGGGACCAGGTATTTGTATGTGTTTGCCTGTGAGCAGGTCAAGCTTCTCTATATTTTAAAGGCAAGACTAATGGAACCATTTAATTTTGGGCTTACTTGTCCATCTACCCCTTTGTGCTTCCTAAGAAACAAAGACACCTCATAGCATTTACTCCATCCCATTATATTCTACACTGATTAGTTCATCACATATTATTTTGATTCCGATTGGCATAAAGTAGCACCATTTTTAGTAGCAGTATTTTTAAGGTAGTACCATTATTATTTGTGTGTGTGTGTGTAGTAAGCACCATGCCCAATGTGGGGCTGAACTCACCATCCTGAGATCAGAGCTGTAAGCTCTGCTGACTGAGCCAGCCAGACTCCCCTTATTTTAATTTCCTATGTATTTATTTATCATCTGTTTCTTGCTCCTGGAATGTAAGCTTCTCCGTGATACCCAAGTCCCTAGGCTCTCTGCAAATATTTGCAGAATGAATGAGTGTGTCCTTCATGGCTCTAACCTCAGTGTCTACCACAGTGAACAAAATACTCACAAATCACCTAACAAACTGTTTTATGTGTATGTGTATGAGCTTCCGCCAGTGGGTCTCAAAGCAAGGTGTGTGAAACCACTTTAAAATGATCTTCCTCCAGGAGCGCCTGGGTGGCTCAGTTCTTAAGTGTCTGCCTTTGTCTCCGGTCATGATCCCAGAGTCCTGGGATCGAGCCCCACATCAGGCTCCCTGCTCAACGGGAAGCCTGCTTCTCCTTCTGTCACTCCCCCTGCTTGTGTTCCCTCTCCAGCTGTGTTTCTCTCTGTCAAATAAATACATAAAATCTTAAAAAAAAAAATTATCTTCCTCCTGAGAGCTAAGCTGAAGTCAGTCCTTAAGCCGCTCTCCCCTGGGTAAGACTCTAAAATTAACTTCCTATTTCTTTTCCAGTTTGAGGAATCAAGATACCGGCCTCTTCTCCATCCCACCCCTGGCCCAGCAGCCTCCATGGTGACAAGAGAGTACAGTGGGTGTCATCAAACCTGGAGCCAGAATTCAAATCTTGGCAGCTTCACTTGCTTATCGTGAGACTTGGCAGGCTCACTGACATTTAAACGCCTCAGTTTCCTTAACTGTAGAATAGCAAGGAAAAAATAACAACACCCACCTCGAGTGTTATAATGAAGAATAAATTAGCTAATATATGTAAAACTCTTAGAGGAGTACCTGACAGCAAGTCTGGCAATTATTATTATTCATCCTCCCCGCCAAGCCAACAACGCAAGTGTCTTTTAATGGAGTTGAGAGAGGGAGAGGAGAGAATTCTGTGAGTCAAAGATGGAAAATGCATAAAGTATAGATTTAGGGTAACTGACCATGAACGCAAACCTTTGGCGCAAAACATTCAAGTAGCAAAGTTTCTTCAAGGGTAGAACAACACGCTTAAATTTAAGCTCAAGTTATCACGTTTAATTTTCCTCCCCTGAAACGAAATATGTGCTTGTTCTTTTTAGAGGTTCTAGGCTCCGTGCAGCTGTCTAATGGAGCTTTCCATGACAACGGGAACGTTCTCTCATCTGCACTGTCCAATACCATGACCATGGCCACTAGCCACACAGGGCTCTTGAACATTTGCAACATGGCCAACACGACTAAGGAAATGAATTTTTAAGTTCATGGAATACTGCTTTTTTTTTAATTTAAATAACCACTTGTGGCTCGTGGCTACCCTACAGAGTATGCAGCCCTGGGCCTTGGCTCTTCATTGCCCTCCAGCTCCTCTCCCTCCCTCCAGCCAACACTCACCAGGCCAGACTGCTGTTTCACACCTGCATGCCCTTGCAGATTGCTGCCCTCTTGGCCTCAAATGCCCTTTCCTCACCATCCACCTCCCAACTTTCTGAAAATTGTGTTCAGATTTCACTTCCTCTGGGCAACTTTCCCAAACCCCCTCCCGGCTTCCCCCCACTCCACTGCCAACACAATACTTCCTTGTCTGCTTGGTACTTCTCTGCATCTGTTTCTGCTGTTCTCATCACCCCCTAGTTGTTACGTATTCCCGTGATGCTAACAGACTGGGGGAATTTTAAGGACCAGGTCTTATTTATCGCTGCATTCTTGTGATGTGCGCCCATCACATAATACACGTGCAGTAAATACCTGGTGAGCACATTATTCATTTGTGAATATACGTGATGTTTTGTTAAAATGAGCCTCAGTATACTGACAACTACTCCCTTCGGTTATATAAATCAAATTCTCTTATAAGCTCTATTTTGAAATAGCAAAAAAGTTCTTAGAGTCTCGGTTGAAGGTCTACTTATTTTAAGCCATAGCAATATAACCTTGTAGTACAAATCAAAGAATATAAATGTTCCCTGGAACAAAATCCTAGCTGCCCCTCCTAAGGGTCTGAAGGTCTCTTGGATTTCAGAAACTGACCCAGTCATGGATCCTTCCCCTGTTCTTGCAGTGACTTACTAGGAAGACACTGAAACGGTCAAAAAGCAAGAAGACAAGAGGACTTAATTATGGACACAGTCATATGGGAATTCAAGGGTGACCTATCCTTGCTACACCTGCAACCCAATCCTACCTCTAAGAAGGAAATCATCAACATCTAATCTAATGTGAAAAATAAGGATTGTGGGTAATATATGTCTGCTCAGTGATATACGCTATAAAAAAAAAAAGTATTGTTTCCCTTATTCCTTAGCAAAACTTTTTTGCTCAAAAAAATCTTCCTTGTTAAATTATGTAGCATCTTTTGCAATATTAATCTGCCCTGGGAGCCACCTGGTTCATTTTTTTTTCATCACAATTTTCTGACTAATCCTTTATTAGGATTCCCACACAAGTGTTCTACGATTAGAATAAGCTTTTGATGGATACAATCCCGTGAACCTTATTCGTATGAGATATTTCCCAAGGACTAAGCATCATCGGGTGAATGTATTTCACAAATGATTTTCTTTCCTGCCCTTCAGGAACTTACAGTTCGATAAGACAAACAAATAAATATACAGTGACCAGAAATACATATTTTTTGGTACAATCATGGCATTAGGCATTGAAGAAATGGATTTCAGAGAGAACATGAATCCAAAGGGCTTCATCTTCAAATCAGATATAGATTTGACTTTTGTTTTCTTATTAATTATGTGGTTTTGTTTTGTTTTAAAATGCACAAGCAGCACTTTCTAATGTAATGAACATTGATTTAGCAAATGATTGAGTTACACGGGGCTGTATGAACATTTAGATAAATCTCTAGTTTTCCCATAATACTGACAGATTTTACACAGTCTTTTCTCTGGTTTCCCTTCCTCCTTACCCAACATGTATCTCCCAGAGTTTGAATCTAAGATGTTCGGCCGAAAGACAAAAGACTAACATATTTTTGGAGGCTTCTAATGAATACATGAGGTAAGTTTCCTTCCCTAAATTGCCTGCCTTAAATTCAAATATAGGGGTATCAATTTCTTTTTTTATTTCCTTTCCAAATCTGCCAATCTAGGAAGAATGCTGATTAAGTCTAAAAATTATGTTCTACGTTACTGGAATTGCTTGTGAATTCCCCTAATACAAGATGCACTTATTTCCAAAATGTGTCTCTTGTTGCTTAGAAAAGAGACGATTCAGCTTTCACAGATTATGTTTTGAGGTTAAAAATGAAGATAGTGACCTTAAGTCCCTCAAGATTTGTAACGCTGGCATGCCATCTATCTCAATAATACCTAACAAGAACATCAAACGGACAGAAACGGCCGTGGTAAGCGGGTGTCTGCAGCTGGCAGTGATTGCTGTATTTTGGGTGATGGGGACGACGAGCATCTCCATTAGTTCAAGTGAAATACAACACTCTGCCAACTCTGGGTATCAGTGTATTCAATTCCCCTGCTGTGCCGTGTCCATTTTCTGTTGCTGCAATTAAAAATCAGTCGATACAAAGTCAAAATGTTGTACACTCTTCCCCTATCCCTTTCCCTGTCACTGTGTTTCCAGCTTCACCGGAAGAACATGTCACTATGGTAACGAATCTCTGGTGCACAGACCAAGTCAACCTTTCTAGCCGGATTGCCAGGCAAAGCAACATGGAATCAAAGCCCTCAATGGAACCACCAGAAGGCATGGATTCCATCCCCCTTTCTCTGAGTGGAGTGAGCCAATGCCAGACAGAAGGCTACCCAGCCCATCTTGTTGCAAGAGACATTTAAGAAAGGAAATGCAAAAATGTCCTTCAGCAAGTCCTACCACTGTTTATTAGTCATTATCAATGTGAATTCTTCCTCCCAGTTCAGCTAACTTCCTACCGTTTCAGTTTTAATGAACGCGGAGAACAACAAACGTCAGAACACTTCATGAATCTGAGAATCTGGACACTGTTACAGTCATCCATTGTCAAAAACGATTCTGTTTTCTCTTGCTTTCTTACTTCCAAATCCAAACCAAGTTACTCTCTTCTGGAATTCTCTAATATCCTGCACATCTTTACAAAGTTGTAGAGCTCCAAATGGGTCACCCTGCTCTACCATGAGCCTAACTATGAAATAGTTGTGATGTCTATAGTATTAACACACTCAGAACTCAATCAGCTAAAATCCCGAGTCATTCTACAGAAGGCACAGAACAAATGTGAAGATGGTTTCTCCTCTGTACTTACCTCACCTACATCCGACTAAGCCACCTAGATCATGCCCACTGCTTGTCATTCTTCAACAATTCACTTTTTTTTCAAATTATTTTTTCTGATCAATTTCAACATATTTCTAAATCAAATAACATCGGTTCTCGCAAATAATATTTTAAAACAGCAGCAAACCTGCATTAAGGGACAGTAAGAACTGTTTTCCATCCGGGCCTCAAAGACTTTCCAGATAACATCATTTTCACCTTGGGGTCACCACTTAATAGTTGAAGAGAATGAAACACGGGGGGGGGGGGGGGGGTGCAAGACCCAGAAAAATCACACCGCATTTTCCAGAATGCAACTACCATAGAAAAGAACACATTCCCTTCTTCAGAGCAATATTAATATATATCCAAACAATATTTCAGTGGATTAACAGAACACGGTGGTCCCCAGAGTATAGATCATTCAAGATTTACAAGTTGCATCAGATGAACAGACTTTTTAAAAATTATGTGATCACACTCAAGTATCCAAGAAATTTTCATCACTAGCAGATACAATCTGTTTTCTCTTTCGGAATACTTTAGGTATTTTTGATACAAATCTTCTGAACATGGTAATTTCTTTCCCTCTGACCTGACCACTTAGGTGTTACCTGAGGAACTACTTCTTATGTGTTTATTAGGCCCTGTTAAAATTCGATGCACACAAGTCACTTTTGTCAAGACCTCCCCAGAAGGAGAGATCAAGGATGCTTCCCCTGAATCAGTTCAACATCCAAAACAAAGATTAAAACTAGAATGCTGTCTGCCTGACACGTCATTCTCAAATTTGAGACTTCCTCTGCGAACAACACAACATGAGAGATTCCCTTCCTTCTGAGAGACTGATGAAGCATGAGCCTGGATTAAAATCCCTGGCCCACGATATTCCACGGGGATCCCATCAGACCAACGCAAGACCCGAGGCCGGCCAGAGAGAGAAGTAAACCTCCGTTACCAGCTACCGGGAGGCAAGTTCTGGCCACTCCGAGGCTCAGCAGGGCCTGAATAACCTGAGCTCCTGGAAGCAGGAGGCCCGGGAGCCTGTGGCCGGGCGAAGGGAGGAGAGGGTGACCGGGCCTAGGAGGCGCCGAGCTCTCCGCAGCGCCACGCCTCGCGCCTCGCGCTTACCTTTCCGAATGAGGGCTGCGATCTCGGGGTCGAAGCCCTGCCGGTGGCACTTCCTCCAGAGGCCCATGTTGGTGGAGTTGTACTGCCGGCTGCACTCGTCCACCGGGCTCATGGCGAAGAGCTGCCGGCGGTTCCGGGCCCGGAGGAGTTTGCCCTCCCAGCGGTCCAGGCGCGAGCGGCTCGCCCGGAGCGGCAAGTTGTTGTTGTTGTTGTAAATGAAGCCGGGGTCGACCCGGCGGGTGTTGAAAGCCTTGCACCTGTCCCTGTGCTTCCTGGCGTCCGTCTCGTACCAGTGGTCCGAGCAGATGGCCACGGCCAGCATGCCGAGGGCGCAGAGCGCTAGCGAGAGGCCCGTATAGAGCAGTAACCTTCCGGCAGCCATGCCTCTGCTTGGCGGCTACACCATGGGCATGATCCGCCGCAGCCTCGCCTTCCCTCCGCGCGCCCGGAACAAAGCGGCGGGCGGCCGAGCCTAGGGGGAGGGGGACTCGCGCGGCGGCGCCCCCTCGCCTCCGCCTGCCGGTGCGCGGCCCAGGGACTGCGGGGATGGGGGCGGGCAGCCTAAAAAGTTCTGATCCGGGGACGCTCGGGCGGGCTCCTGGGCATCCTCCGGGGCAGGTGCAGCCTCGGGCGGCGGCGAGCGGACAAGACCGCCTCCCGCCCCCTCCCTGCCCCGCAGGAAGCTACTGCCCCGAACCAGCCGCGTCCGCACGCTGCCGGGCTTCGGGCGCCGCTGCCTTGGGGCCAGAAACTAAACACCAAGTGCCCTCGGCTGCAGTGAGGTTGCCGGGCTTTCTTTGTGCAGGGTGGAGACGGGACCCACTCGTCTGGCTTTTTCTTGAGGTGGGGGGTGGGGGCTATCACGAGGAGCTGCGAGACGACCGGATGAACCCCAGCACCCGGGATGCGGCCGGCCAGCGAAGGACACCTCCAGATGCCCGGGATGCCAGGGCCGGCTACCCTGATTCCCGCCTGGGTCTCCCACTCAGCGACTCTCCGCCTTCCGCTCTGCAAGCGGAGCAATGTTCTTCCTCTCTGGGTCGGGTCTTTTTAAAATCCCCGTCCTCCGGTCACCAGCAGGTCCCTTGCTCTGTCTGGCCAGCGCGCTGTGCTCAAAAGCGGGCTCCTCCTGGGCGCACGGTCGCGGCCGACCTCTCCGCGCGGGCTCCCGGGTCGTCTGCCTCTGGTCTCGCCATTCAGGAGGCCCCTCGGGCTGACGGTGTGGTCACTCGGACGGCGTTATGGGACAAGCCTTGGCCCGGGGCTAGGGACGACTGGGCGGCAGCAGGCAGGCGCGACGGGCGGCCTGCGCAGAGGGTGCACCGCGCTGGACGCGCGGAGCTCGGCTCGCGGTGCCTTCAACACCATGGACAGGTCGCGCGATCCCCGCTCACCGCCAGTTGGGCAGCCAGCCCCCGGGACGTCATGCCGATCTCCCCAGCGCCCTTTTCTTCCTGAGTATCCACCCGACAGGTTCCAGACCCGCCTCGCCCGCGACGCCTCTGCCTCACTTCCTCGAGCTTCCAGGTAGCGCCGGGAACGTGCTGCCCAGGTGCAAAGAAAATGCTGCAGGCACCGAGGAAAACAGCGGCCCTGGCCCTTCAAAACAATCCTCCTTCTCCCGCCACCCGATCCCGGCACTGTAGCTGTCTGCTCTGCCCGACTGGGGTCAGCCGCTTTCAGACTGCACCATCTTCTTCGCAGCCCACCCAGGAGCCGAGGCGCCGGCTCACTCGGCAGCGTGCAGAGAATCCCGTCCCGGTCTCGGCGTCCCACGATCAGGCTCCTGGCGCGCGGTGGCCGCGGAGGTGAATGGGGCGAGGGTGGGGGAGGGAGGCTAGGTCGCTGGGCTTCCGCTCCAGGCCTCCTCGTCTAGCCGCGGCGGCTCCCGGGCCTCGCGGGCCTGGCGGATGCTGGGGAGCGAGAGCCCAGGCTGCGCCCGGGGTGCTCGGGAAATCGCAACGCCCGGCTGCGAGCGCCGGAGGAAGCCTGCTGCCGCGCTGGCTCGCTCAGGCGCCGGGCGCTGCAGCCTTGGCTAAAACCCACAGACGAGAACACGGAGCGCGCAGCCAAAAGCTAGTGATGTCATCCGTGCAACGTGAGCCTCATCTCTTATTTTCCTAGCATCCTTAAAGATAAACTGCACCATTTCCCAGGCACGAAATGTCTAAGCCCTAGTCTTTGACCAGGCAAGTCAATGGTGTCTAGATGGGTATGTGCCCAACCACATACATATTTATGCACATATACATGTATGTGGTATGTAGCATGTTTACACGCGTTATTATAAATTTAGAGATGTTGCCTCCATCTCCTATTTATCTCTTTTCAGTGGTGGAAAATTCTCCCAAATCGACCACAGTTCTTCAAAGACGGCTTATCGCGGAGTCGGCATCCGGAGGGGCTGAAGAAGTTCTCGGCGTCCCCAGTTTCGGTCGCCGGTATCTTGGATCACGTCTGATCTTTGTTTTCCCCCAGAAAGCCACAGGCGCTACCTTGCAGGGTACAGGCGTTTCTCCCTGGGGCCGAGCGCGTCGGCTGGGTTACCACGGCTAACCCCAGTCTAGCCCCACGCCAGCGCCAGACACCCCGACACACACCCACCTCCACCTGCCTTCACCTCCCTCCCTCCCAGCAGGAAAGAAAAAAGGGAAATTGATTGATCTTTTCAAGGAAGAGAATGTTAATGGGTGTGTAGGGTGGGGGTGCTTAAGAGATATTTTGAAAACGCCCGGGGGCTCGCCCTTTGAGAAGGGGAGGTGGGGTTAAATGAAACCTCAGCGCTGGATTTGTCCCCGTCTGGGTAGCGACTGGATTTAGGCTCAGCGGGGGCTCTGGGGGGCAGTGAAGGACCCCAGACCTTGAGCGGGTGGGCCGCAAGCGAGCCCCACTTCATCCCAGAACGGCCCCCACCACCACTACCCGCCTGGCTCACGTGAGACAGCGCCGCAAAGGCTGGGAGCCTCCCTCCCGGGTTGAGAGCCTGGGTTTTTCTCTCTAATGCTCTCCTCTCATTTGCACCCGTACTCCAAAGCCGGGGGCCCGCACTGCGGGGAAAAGAGCTGTCCCGGGGAAAATGAGTCTCCGGCACCCTGCCTTGCACAACGGGGCCCGCGAGCCAGAAAGAGCGCACCTCCACCATATTCTTTTTGTCTTTTTTCATCCTCCCTGCAGTTTGAAAATCTGGAACAAGGCGTTTCAGTGCCATCTAGTGGGGGAGGGGCGTGCCTCGCTTTCCGTCCCTGGATGCGGCAATGGGATTTGCTGAAAGGGACAGCAGAGCCTGAGGATGTCCGCTTGATTCTTGGGTGCCCAGCTGGCGGAGAGGCTGTGGCCATGTGCTGTTCGCCAGCTCCTGGTCCCCTGGGTTCCCTAGGATGGCGAGGTGGAGCGAAGGGACTTGGACACAAGGACTTCTCACCTTCCTTTCGACCCTCCTCCCACCAGTTCCCTCTCTCCTCCAACCGTGAAAATGTGGAAGCAAGCGCAAACACTTTGCACATGCAGACAATGTCTGAAATTTCTGGAACTATTTTATGCTGTAAAGCTCAGAGCACTTTCGGGCTAAGGGGATGTCTGTGTATGACCATAGACAAAGGTGAAATGATACCTACAAGGTCACTGGGCAAGTTGGGGCACATCCGGCATTACCCCCTCACTCTCCTGAATCCCAACTCTGCCCTCCCCTGAGAACCAGCTGCAAGAGGTGCCTTGGAGACCCCTAGAAACCCAGGCAGTTACCCATTTGGCAATGAAGGAACCTGTTTACTTTATCCCTCTCTGTCCTCCCTCTTCCATTATTTCACCCCTTTCTTCTTCCTTTTTAACCTTTTTCTCCAGGCCTGTGCCTTAGGCCTGCTTCCAGGGATATGCCTTGCCCTTCCTCCCATGGCCCTCCTCAGCAATCCTATGATTTCAGGACCCTGTTGGGGGAAGGGACCTAAAGAGCATGCTGTCCT
Source organism: Spilogale gracilis (assembly GCA_004023965.1). Lineage (NCBI taxonomy): Eukaryota > Metazoa > Chordata > Mammalia > Carnivora > Mephitidae > Spilogale > Spilogale gracilis. The sequence goes on along the minus strand of PITA01005206.1, from coordinate 35,352 downwards.
CCTCTTTTCTGAACACTGTTAAAATCTTGTTTTGAAATTTTTGTCCTTGGTGATATCCCAAAAGCCTTTTAAAGACATTCATTTTGGGGGGCACCTGGGTGGCTCAGAGGGTTAAAGCCTCTGCCTTCAGCTCAGGTCATGATCTCAGGGCCCTGGGATCAAGTCCTGCATCGGGCTCTCTGCTCAGCCGGGAGCCTTTTTCCTCCTCTCTCTCTGCCTGCCTCTCTGCCTACTTGTGATCTCTCTCTCTGTCAAATATATAAATAAATAATCTTTTTTTTAAAAAAAAAAAAAAGACATTCATTTGAGACTTCCTTTGAAATGTAGTTTTCCTGGAGAGTCCAGCTCCATTTGGGGAAGATCCTGGTCTTTGGACCTAAAAAGATAGTGGATTCTTCCTCTAGACTGTGTAACTACATGATCTTCTTTTCTTAATTGAGTGATCTATGTTTCTTCCCTCTGTCTTCCTGTTCCTTCCACCTGTTAGCTATGGCCTCACTATCTCCAGCCTCGTCCTTCCAATAGGATAGGAACCTACACTGTCGTAGGATCATAGAATCTCAAAATTGGAAGGGACTTTAGAGTCAATCACATAACAATGCATGAATCTCTCCTAGAACATTTCCCAAAAAGTAACTGGCCAGCTTCTGCTTGCACACTTGCAGTGATAGGGAAGTCACTGCCTTGGCAAGCACCTGTTCCACTGTCAGATGGTATAAATGGTTAGAAAATCCTTCCTTACATTGAGTCTTATCCTAGATCCCTGTAATCCTACCCATTGGCCTTCGAGAAGCCCACAGGTACCTGATTCCTCTCCCATGTAATGGTCCTTCTCATAGTTCACCCCGGCCATCATGTTCTTCCTAAGCCTTCCTCCTTAAGCCTGTTGCTCCTGGGTTTCTGAGTCTTCCTGATTATCAGTGTGCCTTGTATCCAACAGTGCTCCTTAATCTAACAGTCAAGTAACCAATAAGGAAAAAAAAAACACCATCACATGGTCAGTCAATGTTTTCACATGACCCATGTAAAGTTCTAATAATCCTCACTTTCTCTTCCAGGATCTCTTCTTCAACTTATCCTTTTTGAATGTTACCCTAGGCTCCTGCCCCAAAATGACATTAAAAACATTGGTTTGCAGTTTCTGAAATCCACATTTTTTGAAACTTAGAATTTCATTGGCTCACACACAACCTCCCTCCTCTCTCTAAACCGATGTTCACATTCTCCAGGCTTTCTCCAAGGCTAATTCTCTGTGGGGCGCCTGGGTGGCTCAGTAGTTAAGTGTCTGACCCTGGAGTCAGGGGTTCGAGGCCCGCACCGCATCGGGCTGCATGCTCGGCCGGCCGGAAGCCTGCTTCTCCCTCTCTCACTTCCCCTGCTTGTGTTCCCTCTCTACCTGTGTTTCTCTGTCAAATAAATAAAATCTTAAAAAAAAAAAAAAAAGCTCTCTGTTTCCTGGGGCACAGTTCACCCAGAGCAGGTAGGTGCTTTCCTACAGTCTCTTCACCCACTGGGAACTGTCTTCAGATACCATATCTGTTCTCCCCTACACCCTACCTTTAGTCGGAAATCACTCTCTAACATTGTCTATTAGAAGCAAAATAAAAATTGAGGTGTGTTTTCTCTTTGCCATCTACACATCATCATTTGCTCAGAGAAAAGTCCCCCTATATATTCTTATTCCTGTTTTCCTAACTAATGTGGCACAGCTGGGACATTAATTGAAACCCAATAGTTACCTTCTACTTTAGGCCTCCCGACAGTCCCCAAGAGTGTGATACGCTGGTATGTATGCTTCTGTCTACATCTCATCACAGCTACCCTGGCTGGTTAGGGACTTTCCTTCTTTTCTTCCTCATTAAGGTCACAAGAGCATTTTCATCTCATCCCTGAGCATCCAGCTCCTCTCCTGGCTTTATTTTCGTCTTCTTCTACCATACCACCAGGTTAATCTTATATTCTACAGTCATCCTTTGCCGAATATTCTGCAGTAATTCCATCTTGCCTGTAGATTAAAGCTCAAACTCTTTACCCCCTTATAAGGTTTCAGGAAGTCTTCAGGTCATTTTCCAAAGCTGACCATCACATTCCCTTAGACACACCCTCTCTTCTAACCAGGCAGCCCTCTAAATATGTTTTGAAAAGCCTGCTACATCATTCCTCTGGCCCATAAAAATATTTAACTGCTCTGTTTTTAAAGTTCTTATAATTACAGGTGCCACATATCAGTAGGTCAAATAAATATCATTTGATCATCTCACTAGAAGCTGAAAAGACAACCAATTAAAGCTAACAAACTTTCTTGATATTTAAAACCTCTTCCTAAACTAGAAATGGTTTATAAAGAAGAAGATCATCTCCTGCATAAAGAAGTATTCCAATCTTGTAGGAATAAAACAACACACCAGGAAAATGATCAAAGGTCATAAAAAGAAAATTTACAGAAGAAAAAATTCAAATGGAAAATTAACATTTGGCTGTGTTTCTCTCTGTCAAATAAATAAATAAAATCTTTAAAAATAAACAAACAGGGGCGCCTGGGTGGCTCAGTTGGTTAAGCGACTGCCTTCGGCTCAGGTCATGATC
>PITA01005206.1:0-32666 GCA_004023965.1 Spilogale gracilis | reverse complement strand
CGCCCCCTTCAAAAACTTTTCTAAAAGAAGGGGACATACGAAAACATACTCGTACCTGCTTCTCTGTGCAAAATGAAAGCAATGATGGAGGAACTAAGAAGCCTAGCAGAAAACAGGAAGGTGGGTAGCAGATGCCACTCGCCCCACTGGGCGGAAGGCAGGCTTGGCCCTAACAGAGAGCCTGGGCAAGCATACACATGAAGGCCCGCATCTCATAGGTCTTCGTGTTTACAAGTGTAAGTCAAATGACAAATTGTTAAATAAAAATATTCTAACCTTCTACCTTATGAATACCTTTGGGATGACAAATTTTCAAGTATGTCTAAAGTTTACTTAGGTATGAATAAAATTTGGCAAAATATCAAAGTCAACCAAATTCATTATGCTTGCTCATGTGTTAATGGACCAGCAATGCACAGGCGAGTAATAAAGGCATTCATAATTTATAACTTATAATACATATTCATAAGACTTACTTTTCTTGACTTTTATTTCTGAAAAATCAAGATTTTCACATAACTTTATGTTCTATTGATGGTAATGCCAACTGTTTTCTTTTTCTTTGTTTTGAGAGAGAGAGAGTGAGTGGTAGGAAAGGGCAGAGGGAAAAGGAGAGAAAGAAAGTGGGGCTTGATCTCATGACCCTGAGATCATGACCTAAGCTGAAATCAAGAGTCAGAATTTTGGGCGCCTGGGTGGCTCAGAGCGTTAAGGCCTCTGCCTTCAACTCAGGGCATGATCTCAGGGTCCTGGGATCGAGGTCCACATCAGGCTCTCTGCTCAGCGGGGACCCTGCTTCCTCCTCTCTCTCTGCCTGCTTCTCTGCCTACTTGTGATCTCTCTCTGTCAAACAAATAAATAAAAATATTTAATAAAAAAAAGAGTTAGAGTTTTAACCAACTGAGCCCCATAGGCGTCCTGATAGTTGTGGGTTTTTTTAATTAATTTCAATTTGAAGGAAATTCCCTCTACCGAAGCAGTAAAACTTTTATTGGAAACGTCAGTAAAATTCTTAAAGCAATACTTATATTGGGACTTTTACATATTATATTCAAGCATTGTAACAATCACATACGACAAGGTATTATTAATGCAAAAATACTATATTACTTTAAGCATATAAATCATTATCACATATGTCATGACTTTTACTGTCAAAGTGATATCTAGATCCCTACAATATATATTCAGTTCTTCTTTCAAATATTCCTGTGCTAGAATGAAAACTAACAAAAATCAGAGTACATTGCTTAATGTATTCAAATCTCTCCACAGTCAAGACCATATCTTGATCAATAATGGGTGGAAAATAGTTATTACAAGCATTATTTGGTGATTATTTGTACCTGAATCCTCTTCCTTAAAGTCATAAAACATTGGCTTTTCCTTATTCTATTTTCTTATGTTTTATTAGAATATCACTTTTGGGGCACCTGGGTGGCTCAATGGGTTAAAGCCTCTGCCTTTGGCTCAGGTCTTGATCTCAGGGTTCTTCTGCTCAGCAGGGAGCCTGCTTCCTCCTCTTTCTCTGCCTGCTTCTCTGCCTACTTGTGATCTCTCTCTCTCTGTCAAATAAATAAATTCTTAAAAAAAAAAAAAAAGAATATCACTTTTGGTCTCATATGCAATTTATTTCTACTTAGAAAAACATTTTCTTTTTTTTTTTAAGCTTTTATTCATTTATTTGACAGAAAGAAACACAGCCAGAGAGGGTACACAAGCAGGGGGAGTGAGAGAGGGAGAAGCAGGCTTCCCGCCAAGCAGGGAGCCCAATGTGGGGCTTGATCCCAGGACCCTGAGATCATGATCTGAGCCGAAGGCAGAAGCTTTAATCCACTGAGCCACCCAGGCACCCCAAAGGCAGATGATTAACGACTGAGCCACTCAGGCACCCCAAAAACCATTTTCTTAAAAAGTATTTTTAATCCCTTAAATTACACACACACACATTGTGCTTACCAAACAAAAGCATCCCACCTGTCATTTCACACTGCATCACAGTTTTGGATTTTAAAAAAAAAGTCCTTTTAACCCGTTTAACTGAGGAATCACTGAACTTAGAACTGCTTTTGTTTATACTATTAACAGCAAAAGATAGTTTATATCAAAAAACAGTAGCACAAATCCGAGATTAATTTTATTTCCACGAAGACCACATTTTGCTCTGTATTTGAGGGCTTTTATTGTTTCATTTAGTTTTCCTAGTATATCTTATATCCTTTATAAATTAAATGTAATGGTTTTAGTCAGCATTTCCATTGTGTGTCTTAAGTGGCTATAAGGGCAAATTAAATGCGATTTGTCAATGGATAGATTCAAGACATACAATCTTTGAATTTCTCCGAAGAACTTCATGACTATTGGCTCAGTTGAGGCCACATCTCTAGTAACAACTGCAAACTACCTTCCATATGTGTTATCAAGAATGTTTCTGGATTTTAGGCCAAAATCAAGGTTAGGTGTAGAAATGCACTAATAGTTTAAGAGCAATATGACTTACAAGAGCGTGATAGTGCAAAATGTGCCTCTCTTACTGTGCACCACAGTGCAAAATACCTAACTCATGCGTAATTCCAGAACCATGAACTGGAACACAAAGGGAAGCAAGAAAATGGACATCCTTCATGGCTGGGAAGTGACACTTGCTTATGCCTGCTATCTGGGCGGAAAGGTTTGACAAGTTCATTGCTTCATTTTTGCTTTGATCAGTGCGCCTCCACTCTCAGACCCTCTCCAGGCCCCAAAGCAGTACATAACACCAACATCAGCCGCAACATAGCCCACGTAACTTACAGGAACTTCGATGCAGCTGTCTTTGCTCTGATGACACAGGGCAAGAGGTTCAGAAAAACATTTCCTCGGGATCTGTGCTGCCCTAGGAGAAATGTGTTGAGACTTACACTCCAGGCTGTGCCTAGTGCGGACTGATGTGGAAGCCCAAGACCCGGGGACAACCAGGAGTTCTCCACCATTATTTGTGTGTTCATGATTCATGGGCCTGTAAGACAGAGGGTCTAGGGCAGAGCCCTTCTTTTTTGTTGTTGGGTTTTTTTTTTTAGGATTTTATTTATTTATTGGACAGAGAGATACTCAGCTAAAGAGGGAGCACAGGCAGGAGGAGTGAGAGAGGGAGAAGCAGGCTTCCCGCCAAGCAGGGAGCCCCATGTGGGGCTGGAACCCAGGATTCCGGGATCATGACCTGCGCGGAAGGCAGTCGCTTAATGACTGAGCCACCCAGGTGCCCCAGGGGCAGGGCCCTTCCTGCTGGGACTGAGGGCAGCATCGCTGGAAGAAAAAAAAGAGCAAAGAGTGTTTCTTGAGCCCAGGGCCCAAGTTCACCCACCAGAGGCTGAAACTAGGGAGACATCTGTGTGGCCAGAGCTGGAGCCATGAACGTCCTATGGGCTGAACCCAGATGGACATCAGCTGACGCTGGGGCCTTGGAATGTGCAGCCTGAAAATTTCAGTCCCCCGCAATAGAGGAGAGCAGGGAAAATCAAGGAACACATGTGAGGGCATATAGGCCAGGATGGACTGGCACACAGTAGATATTCTCTTCAAGTCGGGACCAAAACACATGTGCTCTCTCTACCATCACTGTTTAATATTTTTGGGGGGTCAAGAGTAGAGCAGGCAACAGAAATTAAGAGTTACAACAATTGCAAAGGGAAACGCAGAACGGATATTATATGTGGATAGGACTGAAAACTCAAAAGAATAAACTAAAAATACTCAAGAATCAATACATTCCAATATAACAGCAATTATCAGAAAATATACTGGAAAACTATCCTTAAGACAGCAACAACAAAAACAACCCTATAATATACATAAAAATAACAGTTACAAAGAAAGTATAGGCTTTATATGAAGAAAACTACTAAATTTCATCAAGAGACGCAAATGACCAGAAAAGATGTAGAAACCCATCATAGTCCTGAATGAAACAACTTAATACTATAAAAATGTCAGTGCTTTACAAAATCATTCTTAGATTAACATGGGTCTAATCAAAATCTCAATAGGTTTTATTGGAACTTGGAAAATAATTCTAAAACTCATCTGCAAAAAGCTAGTAGTGGGAACAGCTAAGATATTTTTATCTGATAAATCCTGTCTCATAACTATTAAGCTATTTTTTAAAGCCACAATATTTTAAAAAGTATGATATCAAACTGAGGGTTGCTGGAGGGGGGGAATGGGGTAACTGGGTGATGGACATTAAGGAGGGCATGTGATGTAATGAGCGCTGGGTGTTATATAAGACTGATAAGGGACACTCAGTCAGTTAAGCGGCTGCCTTCAGCTCGGGTCATGATCCCAGGATTCTGGATGAGTCCCATATCAGGCTCCATGCTTAGCAGGGAGCCTGCTTCTCCCTTTCTCACTCTGCCTGGCGCTCTGCCTACCTGTGCTCTCTCTGTGTCAAATAAATAAAAAAAATCCAAACCAAAAACAAAAAGAAACCCCCATATCTTTAAAAAAGAAAAAAAAGAAGACTGATGAATCACGGAGCTTACTAATAATACACTTCTGTTAATTGAATTTAAATATATAATTTTTAAAAGGTGAAAAAATAAACAGTAATATCCACTTCTCAGACCCTGTACTTGTTCCTCAAAAGGCACAAGAATTTTTATAAATGAAAAGAATAAAGAATTCAGTCAAGTCATGGCACACATGATTTGTATGAAATTAGACCACAATTCCACAAAATCTGGAAATTCAATGAGTGTAAAGTGTGTAAACAGCTTCTGTGGCTCTGCCCGATCTGGGTGCATTATGATGGCATTTGGCTAATGTGGTACCCTGGGGTTTTCCAGGCATTCGTCCCCTGGGCTGAGGACTCATGATCTATATGGGCAGCATCTTGAAGTCCTAACCTCCAGTGTGATAGTATTTGGAGATGGGCCTTTGGGAAGGAATTAGGTTTAGACAAGAGCATAAAGGTGATGTCCCCATGATGGGATTAGATCTCATAGAACTTGCTTCCCTCTCTCTCTGCCACACAAGGACACAGAGAGAAGGTGGCCATCTGTAAGCCAGAAAGAGCTCTCATAAGAAGTCCATCCTTCCAGCACAATGATCTGGGACTTCCAGCCTAGAAAATTGTGAGAAATTAAATTTCTACTGTTTAAGCCACCTAGTTGATGGTATTTTGTTAGGGCAGCCCAAGCACATGAAGACATCATAACCCCCATAGCAACTCAAAGGGACCCAAGTTTGAACCACAATGCGGAGTGTCTCCAACTCATTGTACTTGATTAAGTGAAATGATCTGCATGTTGCTGGACAAAGGTATTAGTAGTCCTGAGATAGGATAGGCCCCAATTTCCCTTCCTAGATGTTGGTATTCCCTGGGATTTCCTGTCTATTACCAGCAGTTCTAGCGCTCGTTCTCTCTCTTTTCTCGCTCGATAGCCACAGTGACTGACCTCATTCATTTTTTCTTCCCCACTTCATGTGTGAGTACTCTTGTAGGCTCTGGGAGACACCAGTGAAAAACAAGGAAAGACACCTGATCTCATAGAGCTTACATTCTAGTAGTGGGAGACGAGTAATGACCAAATAAATAAATAAATAAAGTAGTATTGTAGAAGATGATAAATGTTATAGAAAAACAATAGAGCAGTGGGTAAGAATGTTATGGACTGAATGTCTGTGTTCCCCTATAATTCATAAGTTGAAGTCCCAGCCCTCAAGGTGACTGCCTTTATAGAAGGGCCTTAGGAGGTAAGAGTTTAAATAAAGTCATAAGGATGAGGCCTTAATCCAATAGGACTGGTGGCCTCATAAAAAAAAAAAAAAAAAAAAAAAAAAAAAAAAAAAAAGAACAAGAAGAAGAGGTCTCCGTGTGCCCCCCCTTCATGCCCCCTCCTCACCGCTGGCCTTCGCTCTTTCTTTTCTCTGGGCGACAGAAGAAAGGCCGTTTGCGAACAAAGACAGCCATCTGTAAGCCAGGAAGAGAGCCCTTATGAGGAACCTAACTGATCAGCACTTTGATCTTGGACTTCCAGCCTCCAGAAATGTGAGGAAATGTTTTGTTGTCTAACTCTCCCCCACCCCCGCTCCGCGTATGGTATTTTGTTAGGCACCTGGGAGACTCATACAAAGAGGAGCCATCTCATAAAAGAGAGAAACTTGGATAGTTTTTGGAGGGTGTTGGAGAATTTCAGGGGGGGAACTATTTACCTACGCCCCCCCCACACACACACACACCACGCCCACCGCAGCATAGCCAGGGCTTACCCGGCCAACCCCCGGCTCCAGCTGGCATCGAGGCCCAGTCTTCCGAAAGACAGCCTCAAGAGTATGAATCTCCATTCCTCCACCCCCTTCCACAGAGGCAGGCCTTGCCAGCGCCCCACTTGGGAAAGGGGATTACTTGCCAACAAAGGCCTTTGCTTGGAGGCCAGGGCACCTCCGTGCGGGGAGCTCCCACAGCAGTAGCTGACCGAGACACAGAAAGCCCCCCACTCAGAACAAGCCAGCAAGCCTTTGTCAAGTTTACCATATCCTATGTGCCAAGCAGCTAAACTCACTGGGAGGAGCCCTCTTCTAGGAGGGAATAAAAGTAGTTCCTGCCAGGGAGACTCAGGCACCCAAGGCCTCTGTGGTCTGTGGTCATTTAGCCCCACTGCAGGGGACCCCCCCCTCCCAGCCGTGCGCAGGAAGAGCAGTCAGAGCTCCACAAACAGCCAGAGGACCTGGGAAATGCAAAGTGCTCAAAAAGAACCGATTTTAAGGGTATAATTGGATAGGTACTCAAAAATGAAGGTTCAAATATTTACACTGAAGTACTATTTGTAATAGAATTCACAAATGTCCAACAACAGGGGTTAGATGAATAAGTCATAATACAGTCATTCAATGGAATGATAAGAAGCCATTAAAAACAGCATTTTAAGGACTTTTTAAGGGGACACCTGGTGGGCTCAGTAGGAAGAGCATGTGACTCTTGACCTTGAGGTCATGAGTTTGAGCCCCACATGGGGTGCGGAAGTTACTTAAAACTCTAAAACATAGGGACACCTGGGTGGCTCAGTTGTTAAGTGTCTGCCTTCTGCTCAGGTCATGATCCCATCGGGCTCCCAGCTCAGGGAGCTCCCTGCTTCTCCCTCTCCCACTCCCCCTGCTTGTGTTCCCTCTCTAACTGTGTATCTCTCTGTCAAATAAATAAATAAAATCTTGGGGAAAAAATATATAAAAACTTTAAAAAAATAAAGGAGTAGTTGTAGAAAATCACTCATGAGATGCCAATAGGTGCAAAGCATAGGATATAAAACTGTGGATAAAATATGATCCCAATTTTGTAAAGAAAAAAAATCAGTAACAAGGAAATACATCAAAATGTTAGGATTATTTCTGGATTATTTTCTCTTTAAAGGGTTTTGTATTTTTGGAGTGCCTGGGTGGCTCACAGTTCTTTAAGCGTCTGCCTTTGGCTAAGGTCATGATCCCAGGGTCCTGGGACTGAATCCTGCTGTCTAGCCCTAGGTCGGGCTCCCTGCTCAGTGGGGAGTCTGCTTCTCCCTCTTTCTGTGCCCCTCCCCCCACTCTTCTCTCTCTCTTTCTCTGCTCTCTCTCAAATAAATACATAAAATCTCTTCAAAAAAATAAAAGGTTTTGTATTTTCTAGATTTTATATAATGAACCTGTATTACTTGTCTAAAAACAATAGTTATATTAAGATAATAAAGTTACTCATGCTCAAACTTTGATGTGTATGATTAATTCCCCACACAGCCAGGCTTCTCTAGGTTCCAACTGAATAAATTTATTCTAAAGCGTAAAATCTATGAAAGAATCACTTACATCCAAAATTAAAAGTGTTCTCCTTAGAGATAATTCTGCCTCTAAAGGGCTTTGAACTGTATATTTTTGCCTTACTCTTTTTAACAGTGAAGATTCTTTTCAGGAGGAAAAAAAAATGTCATGGTTTTTCCAGGGTTCTCTGCTCATTGCTTTAAATTTTCCATCTTTGTGTGACATGTGCAAGCAAAAAGCCATCGCCTCCCTCAACTGGATCATTGTGTTTTGATCCAACAGGCCATCACTATAAAGAAACACGGAGGGGCACCTGGGTGGCACAGTGGGTTAAAGCCTCTGCCTTCCGCTCCAGTCATGATCTCAGGGTCCTGGGATCGAGGCCCGCATCATGCTCTCTGCTCAGTAGGGAGCCTGTTTCCTCCTCTCTCTCTGCCTACTTGTGATCTCTCTCTGTCAAATAAATAAATTTTAAAAATTAAAAAAAAAGGAACATGGATATGGTCAGGATTTAAATGGTTTTGCCAGGTTTACAAGACCAACTGTGGAGTGACCTAAGAAGTGGGGCTCTAATCTGAGCCAAATGGGAGTGGTAGAGAGGGTGAGTCACCCCCAAGAACTAGAATCACAAGAACAGAATGTAGAATCAAGATAATGATAAGGGGACCCAAGTTATCCACAAAATGAGAAAGGACAAGTAGCCAAAGAAAAATCGGGAATTGTGGACTAAAAGCAAGATTCTGGAGCAGGGCAAGGATAGTCCTATCTGGAAAACCTCTAGAATCAACTCAGATAACTGGAAGGAGGGCAAGTCAGAAGAAGAACTCTGAGCATCCAGCCCCGCTTCGTGCCAGGCATTGAACAGAGGACTTCTGATTTAATCATCACAACAATTCCATAAGCCAGTATTATCCATATGTATTAGTTGAAGGGAGTCACTCAGAGAATGACTTGCCAGTGTTCCCCCAGCTGGTAAATATTGGGGCAGGGATTTAAATCTAGGTAGAGCTAACTCCAAATGCCAATCTTTTGGTACTGCCACAGTCCTTAGAAGTAAGAAACTATGGAAAGGAAAGTGATTTCTTAGGGTCGGAGGTGGAGATCCATGGTAAGAGCATGCTTTCGATATTCCTGACAGATGGGGTGCCTGGGTGGCTCTGACTCTTTTTATTTTTTTAATATTTTATTTATTTGAGAGAGAGAGAGCATGTGCGCCAGAGAGAGTATAAGCAGGGCGGGAGGGGAGAGGCGGAGGGAGAGGGAGTAGCAAACTCGCCACTGAGCAGGGAGCCCAACCCAAGACTCCATCCCAGGACCCTGGGATCATGACCTGAATGAAAGTCAGATGCTTAATCAACTGAGCCACCCAGGCACCCAAAGCGTTTGACTCTTGATTTCAGCTCAAGTCATGATCTCAGGGTCTTTGAGATGGAGCCCCAGCGTTGGACTCTGCACTGGGCAGGCAGCCTGCTTGAGATTCTCTCTCCCTCTCCCTCTGCCCTTCCTCCACCCCACCCCCACTCCAGCTCACTCTCATACTCTCTCTCTCTCAAAATAATAATAATAATATTCCTGACAGTCAACGAACCCAAAAAGGAAATAATGTGATAAGTAGTAAGATGTGTGGCTGTTTCTAGAATATGACAATGAGGGCGCCTGGGTGGCTCAGTGGGTTAAAGCCTCTGCCTTCGGCTCAGGTCATGATCTCAGGGTCCTGGGATCGAGGCCCGTGTCCGGCTCTCTGCTCAGCGGGGAGCCTGCCTCCTCCTCTCTCTCTGCCTGCCTCTCTGCCTACTTGGGATCTCTCTCTCTGTCAAATAAAAAAAAAAAAAGAATATGACAATGAGTTTATCTGAAGGCAAATTTCCAAATTGGAAAACCTCTTTCCATAGACCAGATGGGGGTTGACAGACATTTCAAGGAAAATAGAGTTGGTTTAGGCTTTAACAAAACCATATAGCCCTATTTGTAAATCTGGGAAAGAAAAAAAGCTAGATTGATCAGAGTCAATATTATAAACACCTATATTTGAATCGTCAGCATTGCAGTCAAGTGTGTGTGTGTGTGTGTGTGTGTGTGTGTGTGTGTGTGTGTGTGTGTGACTGACTTGTACAGGGTCACTTGCTTAGGTTGACATTAAAGATGGACCCCAAAAAGAAACTGATCTCTTTCCATCGATGACAGCAATCACCGGGTTTATACAAAATGAGACCATGGGGAAGAGATGGAGGCAGGTTTCTGTGCTGCTCTGCCGTCCACTTTTTGCCTGCAGTTTCGAATTACCACATCTGGCCAACTTGCGCACTCTACCAGGGGAAGCTCATTCCACTTCCCAATTTCAGCCCCATCAGCAGGGCACTGGAAGACTTGTGACCCTATTCCCTTTGGCTATAATCTTTTAACAAGTGTTTCTAGCAGTGGACTTTGCCAAATCAATAGATTTTGGTTTTTTTGTTTCGTTTTGTTTTCAGAGAAAGAGACAGCCTGGATGGGCAGAGACAGAGGGAGAGGGAGACAGAATCTTAAGCAGTCTTAAGTAGGGAGCCCAGACGTGGGCCTTGATTTCATACCCCTGAGATCAGGACCTGAGCTAAAATCCAGAGTTGGCAGCCTACCCCACGGAGCCACTGAGGTGTCCCACCAATAAAGGTTTTTAAAGTCATGGTTAGGGGGTGCCTTGGTGGCTCAGTTGTTAAGCGTCTGCCTTCAGCTCAGGTCATGATCCCGGAGTCCTGGAATCGAGTCCCACATCCGGCTTCCTGCTCGGTGGGAAGCCTGCTTCTCCCTCTCCCACTCCCCCTGCTTGTGTTCCCTCTCTTGCTGTGTTTCTGTCAAATAAATAAATAAAATCTTTAAAAATAAATAAAAATAAGGTCATGGTTAGTGCTCTTTTCTAGAAAATTTTACAGAAAACTTAGAAAATTCAGAGAAGCAAATAGAAAAAATAAAACTCATCTGTCAGAATTTTGCTGGATAGACTTTAGACAGATGTACAAAAAGAGATATTTACAAGTAGATATATACAAAACTCATTCTCCACGTACTATTTTATCAAATGCTTTCTCTACATCTACTGATATGATCGGATGGTTTTTCTCTTTTTTTAAGATTTTATTTATTTATTTGACATAGAAAGACACAGCAAGAGAGGGAACACAAGCAGGGGGAGTGGGAGAGGGAGAAGCAGGCTTCCCGCCAAGCAGGAAGCCCAACGCAGGACTCGATCCCAGGACCCTGGGATCACGACCTGAGCTGAAGGCAGATGCTTAACGACTAAGCCATCCAGGTGCCCCTCAGATGGTTTTTCATATGGAATAAATCCCACATGAATGTGGTGTGTACTTTGTTTTACATGTTGTCCAATTTGATTTGTTAATATTTTGTTGAGGATTTTTGCATCAATATTCATGAGTGGTATCATTCTGTAATTTTCTCTTGTCTGTCTGGTCTTGGTATTAGGGCATACTTGCCTCACATAGTAAGTTAGGAAGTGCTCCCTCTACCTCTATTTTCTCAAAGAAATTGACAATTTCTTTCTTAAATGTTTGGGAAAATTCACAAGTGAATCCATCTGGTGCTTTCTGTTTGGGAAGGTTATGAATCACTGATTCAATTTCTTTGGTAGATAAAAGCAAAATTAGATTATCTCTTTCTTCTTGTATGAATTTTGATAGATTCGAGGATGTGGTCCATTTCATCTAGCTTATCAGATTTGTAAACATAGCATTACTCAAAATATTCCTTTATTTTCCTTTTTAAAAAAGATTTATGGGGCACCTGGGTGGTTCAGTCAGTTAAGTGTCTGCCTTCCACCCAGGACATGATCCCAGCATCCTGGAATGTAGACCCCCGCCGACCAACGCCCTTCTCAGTGAGCAGCCTGCTTCTCCCTCTCCCTCTGCTGCTTCCCCTACTTGTGCTCTCTTGCTCTCTGTCAAATAAATAAATAAAGTATTTTTTAAAGTTTAAACATTTTTATTTATTTATTTTAGAGAGAGAGAGAAAGAGAGAGAGGGTAGGGACTAAAGGACGGGGAGAGAATCTCAAGCAGATTCCACACTGAGCACCAGGTCCGATGCAGGGCTCCATCTCACCTCCCTGAGATCATAACCCGAGCCAAAATTAAGAGTTGGATGTTTAACCGACTGAGCCACCAGATGCCCCTCTTTATTCTCTTTTTAATATACATAGGATCAGTACTAATGCCCCTCTTTCATTTCTGATATTAGTAATATTTGTCTTCTCTCTTTTTCTCTTAGTTAGTTTGGCTAGAAGTTTATCAGTTTTTAATCGATCTTTTCAAGAACTATTTTTTTCATTCATTCCCTGTTTTCAGTTTCACTCATTTCTGCTCTAATTTTATTTCCTTTCTTCTGCTTACTTTATATTTAATTTGTCCCTTTTTTCTTAGTTTCCTAAGATATAAGCTTTAGATTACTGATTTTAGATTATTTTGCTTTTCTAATATATGCATTCAATGCTATATATTTTCCTCTAAGCAGTGCTTCTACTGCATAAAAAATTCAAATTGTTGGGGCGCCTGGGTGGCTCAGTTGGTTGGGCGACTGCCTTCTGCTCAGGTCATGATCCCGGAGACCTGGGATCGAGTCCCACATCAGGCTCCCTGCTTGGCAGGAGGCCTGCTTCTCCCTCTCTCACTCCCCCTGCTTGTGTTCCCTCTCTGGCTGTGTTTCTCTCTGTCAAATAAATAAAATCTTTTTTAAAAAATTCAAATTGTTATAGTTTCCATTTCATTTAGTTCAAAATATTTCTTAATTTCTTGTAAGACTTCTTCTTTGACCCATGTGTAATTGAAAAGTATGTCGTTTAACCTCCAAGCATTTCAGGATTTCCCAGCTATCTTTGTTACTGATTTCTAGTTTATTTCCTTTGTGGACTGAGCACAGACACTGTATGATGTCTTAGTGTTTTTTATGTGTTAAGGTGTTTCTATGGCCCAGGTTGTGGTCTACCATAGTGAGCCCTCTGTGTGACCTTGAGAGAAAAGTGTGTTCTCCGGTGATTAGATGAAATAGTCTATATATATATATATATCAATTATATCATGTTGACTGATGATCCTCTTCATTTCAACTAAATCCTGACTGATTTTTCTGTAATTACTGATTGATGGATGTTAAAGTCTCCAAGTATAATAGTGGATTCATCTGTTTCTCCTTGCAGCTCTAACAGTATTTGCTGCACATATTGTATTGGAAACATATACATTAAGAACTGTTATATCTTCCTGGTAAATTGATCCCTTTATTATTAAATGTCTCACATTATCCCTGTTAATTTTCCTTGCTCTGAAATCTGCATGTCTGAAATTACTATTACTATTCCAGCTTTCTTTTGATTAGTGTTAGCATGGTTTAACTTTTTCCATCTTTTTGAATCTGTCTTACTTTTTTTAATCTGTCTTTTACTTTTAATGTATCTTTTCATCAATCCACTTTATATTTAAAGTGGGTTTCTCATAGACAACATATAGTTGGGTCATGTTTTTTTTAGTTGACTCAGACCATCTTTTTTTTTTTTAAGACTAATTTATGTACCTATTTACTTAGAGAGAGAGAGAGAGAGAGAGAGAGAGAGAGAGAGAGAAGACAAGCAGGGAAGACAGCCGAAGAAGAGGGAGAAGAGGACTCCTGCTGAGCAGGGAGCGTAATGTGGGGCTCAATCCCAGGACCCTGAGATCATGACCTGAATGGAAGGCAGAGGTTTAACCAACTGAGCCACCTAAGTGCCCCCAGACTATCTGTTTTTTAGACCACTGACATTCAAAGTGATTATTAAGATTATATTTACGCATTTGTGACTTTTCTGTTAATTACTGTGTTTCTTTTTGTTTTGTTTCGTTTTCCACTTTTTGTCTTTTGTGGTGTTATTTGGGCATCAAATGTGATTCCATTTTCTCCAGTTGCTTAGCATATCAATTATACATGTTTTTTTTAAACTTTTTTTTTAATATTTGCCCCAGACTTCACTAAATCTATTTACACCTAATCCAAGTCCACTTCCAAACAACACTATCCTGCTGCATGGGTAATGCGAGCATTATAACAGAGTATTCCCAATCCCTGCCTCCCATTGCAAATAACATTACTGGCATTCATTTTACTTATCCACAAACTAATACTCTCCATATACATTGTTTCTACTTTTTTTTTTTTTGCTGCTGTTTTGTGGGGGGGTTGTTTTTTTGTTTTGTTTTGTTTTGTTTTGTTTTGTTTTGTTTTGTTTTGACAGAGAGAAACACAGCCAGAGAGGGAACACAAGCTGGGGGAGTGAGAGAGGGAGAAGCAGGTTTCCCGCCAAGCAGGGAGCCCAACACAGGGCTTGATTCCAGGACTCCCAGAAAATGACCCAAGCTGAAGGCAGACACGTAACAGCTGAGCCACCTAGGCAGCCCTCTACTTATTATTTTGAACAACTGTTATGTAATAGGTCAAATAAAAAAAACCAAAATAAAGGTTTTATTTTACTTTTATTCCTTCTCTAATGTTCTTCCTTTCTTTATGTAGACCTGGGTTTCTAACCTATATCATTTTCCTTCTTCTAAAGAACTTTCTTTTTGGGTGTAGAGATTACTTAAAAAAAAAATAATCATAGGGGTACCTGGGTGGCTCAGTCAATTAAGCATCTGAATCTTGGTTTCAGCTCAGGTCATGATCTCAGGGGTCGTTGGATTGAGCCTGGATTGGGCTCCATAGTCAGTGGGGAGTCTGCTTGAAGATTCCCTCCCCCTGCTCTCTCTCTCTCAAACAAATAAGTAAGTCATTAAAAAAAAATCACAAACAAAAAAAACTTCTTTTTGGGGTAGTTCCTGAAAAAAACTTTTTTTTTTAATAAGACTTTATTTTTAAGTGATTTCCACACCCAATGTGGGGCTTGAACTCACAACCCCAAGATCAAGAGTCATATAGTCCACCCACTGAGCCAGTCAGGCACCCCCTAAAGAAACTTTCTTAAAAAGAAGATGGGTTGGGGCACCTGGGTAACTCAGTCAGTTAAGTAACTGACGTCAGCTCAGGTCATGATCTCCAGGGTCTTGCGAGGGCAACCCACATCGGGCTCCCTTCCCAGCAAGCGAGTCCGCTTCTCCCTCTGCTTCTCCTGCCACCTCCTATCCCCATTCATACCCATTCTCTCTCTCTTTCTCAAATAAATAAATAAAATCTTTAGGGGAAAAAAAAGAAGGAGCTCCTGGGTGGCTCAGAGGGTTAAAGCCTCTGTCTTCAGCTCAGGTCATGATCTCAGGATCTTGGGATCGAGTCCCACATCAGGCTCTCTGCTCAGCAGGGAGCCTGCTTCCCCCTCTTTCTCTGCCTGCCTCTCTGCTTATTTGTGATCACACTCTCTGTCAAATAAACAAATAAAATCTTAAAAAAGAAAGAAAAGACAAATAAAAAAAGAAGAAGAAGAAGGTTGGTCTATTGGCAACTAGCTGGGTCTATTGACAACAAATTCCCAACTGCTACCAACCAACCAACCACCGACTGGGCAAATTAACTTCTTTCCTTCCTTGGGCTACACAAATGTGAAATTATCTTTGCGCATCTTCCTGCTCTGAAATTCTAGAATTCTAAGTAAAATTTTATACATGAAGTCCAACAGCTTACTTGGAAGGACAAGTATTAATAGGAAACATAGAGGAAGCATTGTTTAAAGTGAATTTTTTAAAATATGCATAATCACTCCCTCAAATAGTCTTTTCCATAAATCTTGCTTCTTAAATACCAGCTTCTTTTAAACCGAACCCATTTAAATGTCTCCGCTTTTCCTGCTTCAGTAAGTACACAAAAATGTAAAATGTAAAGAAAGGTCAATAAATTGGGGACTTGAGGGAAAGAGTAAATGTTTGTTTTAACATAAACAAGGAGCTGGAATGTTTCCAATATTTTCATTTTGCTTTAGTGGCTACCAAATGTATTCGGACCCAAAGTTCACTCAGGAACATGGATACTACATATGAAGGCTTTTGAAGAAAAAAATCAGACTTGATGAAATGAAAGGAAAATGAAATAAATTGCAGTTGGACAAATTAACACAATAGGGTAAGGGAATATAGTCAATCCTTGGCATTGGAGATTTAGCATTCAAGGTTTTGTCTACTTTGTAAGGATTCTGAAGTCAACATCATGTAATAATAGATAATTTTACCAAAACATTAATTTTCAGAATCCTCTGCCCCAGGGGGCTGGTACCTGATCCAGAATCCAGATTCTACACAGCTTCTTGTGTCCTTGCCTGATTGTTACGGATGTGTACACACTCATAAGCACTATGCTTATGGGAAGGCAAGGTATGCAATAATGGCGATCAATTGTCGGGATCTGTGGAGGTCTCTAGAAGTTCTCAAAAATCATTAAGATTTACTATATTTGGGGGGCCCCTGGCTGGTTCAGTGGTAGAGCATGTGACTCTGAATCTCAGGGTTGTGAGTTTAAGCCCCAGGTTGGGCACAGAGCCTACTTTTAAAAAAATCTAGAAACCCGGGGCGCCTGGGTGGCTCAGTTGGTTGGGCGACTGCCTTCGGCTCAGGTCATGATCCCGGAGACCCGGGATAGAGCCCCACATCAGGTTCCCTGCTCAACGGGAAGCCTGCTTCTCCCTCTCTCACTCCCCCTGCTTATGTTCCCTCTCTGGCTGTGTTTCTCTCTGTCAAATAAATAAAATCTTTAAAAAAAAATCTAGAAACCCACTGGAAAAGAGATTACTATATTTTGTTGAAGATCTTATTTATTTATTTCAGAGAGAGAGAAAGAGAGAGAGAGAGCAAGGGGCGGGGCAAAGGGAGATAGAGAGAGAGACTCTTACGTAGGCTTCATGCTCAGCACAGAGCCCCACATGGGACTAGACCTCATGACCCTGAGATCACCACCTGAGCCAAAATCAAGAGTCAGATGCTTAACTGACTGAGCCATCCAGGCAACCCAAGGTTACTATATTTTTAAAAAATAAGTAGTTTTTTTAAGATAAAAAAGAATTTTTGGGGTGCCTGGGTGGCTCAGTCGTTAAGCATCTGCCTTTGGCTTAGGTCATGATCTCAGGGTCCCAGGGTCAAGCCCTGCATGGGGCTCCCCACTCGGCAGGAAGCCTGCTTCTCCCTTTCCCACTCCCCCTATTTGTATTCCCTATGTCTCTTTCTGCCAAATAAATAAGTAAAATATTTTTTTAAGAAAAGAATTTTTTAAAAATATTTTATTTATTGTGGCGCCTGGGTGGCTCAGTCAGTTAAGCATCCGCCTTCAGCTCAGGTCATGATCCCAGAGTCCTGGGATTGGGCCCCATGTCTGGCTCCCTGCTTCTCCCTCTCCCTTTGCCCCTGCCCCCTGCTTGTGATTGTGCGCTCTCTCTCTCAAATAAATAAATTTTTTTAAAAAAAGGTTTTACTTGCGTTGGCTTCATTCTCATTGCCCACTCAGAGGCTCTCTGGGTGCTCATTCCCCCAGGTGGCATTCCAGCACAGACAAAAGCACCTTTACGTAATACCTCCTTATGGTCCCTGGATTCAGCTAATTGAATCACTTTGGATCATTGCCCACTCCTGATTAGTCAGGCCTGGGCCACATGTTCCACCTCTGGAGAAAGAAAGGAGCTCCACCCAGTCCACAATCTATACGGATTAAGTCATGGAAGAATTGGTTCGCCAAAGGAAACTCAAGGTGCTCTGCCTCAGAAGAAGACTAAATGTATGAGTGAGTGAAGAGTGACCAAAACAGTGTATGTTTCAGATAAAACTGAGGTAACCTGTGGCTTCTGTGTGTGGGAGTTGGATCCCAAACAGTGGGGTCTCAGTATGAAACTCTGTGTTGGGAAAGCTTGGGAAGGCTGAGGGCTCTGACAAAGGCAAGTCTTCTAGGTATTGTGGCAAAGTGTAGTTGTTCTATGACTTCCTCAAGAAAAATATACTAACACACCTTTGTATCTGATGCCTCTCTACTTCAGAGACTTAACTATGAGTGTAATTGTCAGAGAAATCTGCGGTCAGTCCAGCACTGTGTGCCTGAAGCGATGACCGCACTTTTCACCAAGCCAGCCTCATGCTCTTTTAAATTTATTAATTAATGCATTTATTTTTGTATTAATAGCAAGATCCAGGAATGCCTATGTTTTAATTACATGTAAGTGTTGAATACTTATTAATATTATACCTGCACAGATCTTCTTCAATTTAGGATGAGGTTACATCACTATAAACCCTCCTGAACATCATAGGTAGGCCCAGCCTACCTTAAACATGCTCAGAACATTTATATTTGCCTAAATTGGGCAAAACCATCAAGCTCAAACCTAATTTATTTTCTTAAAGTTTTTAAATTCCAGTTAGTTAAAATACAGTGTAATATTAGTCTCAGGTGTCCAATGTAGTGATTCCACACTTCCGTACATCACCCGGTTCTCATCACAACAAGGGCCCTCCCTGATCTCCACCACCCCTTTCACCTATCACCCCCACCTCCCCTCTGGTAACTATCAGTTCTCTGTAGTTAAGAGGCTATTTCTTGATTTGTCTCGCTCTCTCTTTTTCCCTTTGCTCATTTGTTTTGTTTCTTAAATTCAACATAAGAGTGAAATAATGTGGTATTTGTCTTTCTCTGACTGGGTTATTTCACTTAGCATAATACACTCTAGCTCCATCCATGTCATTGCAAATGGCAAGATTGTGTTCTTTTTGATGGCTGAGTCAGATCCCAGTGTATAAATACACCACCTCTTCTTTATCCACTCATCAGTCAATGGACTTTTGGGCTGTTTCCATAATTTGGTTATTGTAGATAATGATGAAATAAACATCAGGGTGCATGTGTCCCTTTGAATTAGTATTTTTGTTTTTGTGAGGGTTTTGAAGTTGTTATTTATTTATCTGAGAGTGACAGTGAGAGAGAGAGAAAGATCATAAGCAAGGGGGAGGGGTGGAGGGAAAAGCAAACTACCCGCTGACCAGAGAGCCCAACACAGGACTCAATCCCAGGATCCTGGGATCATGACCTGAGCCTAAGTCAGATGCTCAACCAACTGAGCCACCCCCAGGTTCCCCTGAATTCGTATTTTTGTATTCTTTGGGTAAATACCTAGTAGTACAACTGCTAGATTATAGGGTAGTTCTATTTTTAACTACTTGAGGAACCCCCATACTGTCTTCCACAGTGGCCACACCGGTTTGTCTTCCCAGCAAGAGGGTTCTCCTTTCTCCACATCCTCACCAGCACCTGTTGTTTCTTGTGTTGTTGATTTTAGCCCTCCTGACTATGTATGAGGTGGTATCTCATTGTGGTTTTGATTTGCATTTCCCTGATGATGAGTGATGTTGAATATCTTTTCATGTGTCTGCTGGCCATCTGGATGTCTTCTTTGGAAAAAAATGTCTACTCCATGTCTTCTGACCATTTTTAATTGGATTATTTCATTTGGGTGGGTTGAGTTATATCAGTTCTCTATATATTTTGGATACTAACCTTGTGTTGGATATGTCATTTGCAAATATCTTCTCCCATTCCATAGGTTGCCTTTTAGTTTAACACAAGCTGAATTTATAATAAAGTGTTGAGCATGTCATATAATCTACTGATTACTATACTGAAGGTGAAAAACAGAATGACTGTATGGGTTGTTGACCCTTGTGGATGGGTGGCTTACTGGGGTTCCAGCTGCCCAGCATCCAGAGAGGCTTGTCCTAAATCTCAGTAACCCAGGAAAAGACCCAAATCCAAAATTTCAAGTATAATTTCTACTGGATGTATGTCACTTTCTCACTATCATAAAGGTGAATAAATCGTAGGTTGGGATTTATTGCCTCCTACCCAAGTCTATATACACTTGGCTTCTGTGTTTCTCTTTCCCTTACTTTCAAACTCTAGCTGTTACCATATAACTAAACCACAGTTCACCCAAGGGCACTGTGTCAATCACTCACCATCTGTTTCTACATAATAAAGACTCACACACCTGGAATTTGGGATCAAAAATTAACAAACACAGTATCCTTTATTTAATACCATGCACACATCCCTGTGTGTGGAGGTTGTAATTAACTTTACTAATATCAACTCATTTAATCCTCATAATTTATGATGGGGCGCCTGGGTGGCTCAGTCGTTAAGTGTCTGCCTTCAGCTCAGGTCATGATCACAGGATCCTGGGATCAAGCCCCACATCAGGCTCCCTGTTCAGCAAGAAGCCTGCTTCTCCCTCTCTCACTCCCCCTGCTTGTGTTCCCTCTCTCGCTGTGTTTCTGTCAAATAAATAAATAAAATATTTTTTAAAATCCTCATAATTTATAAGATACGTTCTATTATTACCCTAACTTTATAGATGAGGACAGGGAGGCACAGAAAAGCTAAGTAACTTACCTAAGGTTGCACAACTAGTAAACATTAGATTTAGGATTTGAACCCCGAGAGTCTGATTCTAGAGTCCAGGTCCTGAACCACTTTGTCGTTTGATTTTTTTTTTTTAAAGTAAAGTCTACACCCAACATGGGGCTCAAAGTCAGGACCCCGAGATCAAGAGCCTTATGTTCTACCAACTGAGCCTGCCAGGCACCCCTGCCATTTAATTTCCATCTTAGCTGTTCAGCTGACAGAGAAGGAGATGTTAAAAGAGAAAAATAATTATCAACTTCTCACATTTATTAAGCACCCACTGTCCCGGGACTTTTGCACCTACTTACTTCAAAACTTTAATCACCATTAGTACTTTTTAAGAACAATCACAAAAAGTTTTTTATAGAGCACTTAGATACCAGAAATTACTTCATTTAATCCTCTAACAGCCCTACAAAGTAGATGCTATTATTATTACCCTTTTACAGATGAAGAAAGTAAAGTTTTAAAAGCTTAAGTAACTCATGTTTGCATCATGTGAGTTTTAAGTATGAAGCTGGGCTTCAAACCCAGGTTGCTGACTCTTAAAGTCTTATGTTTAACCACAGGGCTTTCCAATTTCCCTGACTCTGGGGCATAGGTATTATGTGGCTGTTATTAGTTGTAATTACATAAATATTCAAAATCCATTCAGTGGATACTGACCACTGACACCATTATGTATCCCTTCGAAGATGAGAAAACGAAGCCACAGACTAAATAGATTCTCAGCTGCCCCAGAGAAGGGACTCAATCTACTTACTGGGAAAGCTAACTACAGGCAAATTTTTTAAGCAAATGAATATTTCCTTTGGGGTTTCCAAACTCTCTTACAAATTCTTTTCTTTCATCCTAATGACACCACTGCCCCTTGGTATTATTGGAAAATAATATATTCTCTCCAAATTATTACAACTCAGTTAAGAACTCAAAATGGGTTAGAGAGAATATGATGCAATATAAATGTGGAGTTCTAAGAAACTAATGCTGTCTGGTTTTATTTTAAACAAATAAGAATGAATCCCAATCTTTTAGACATGTAGACTGAAATATGTACAAGATGAATTGTATGATGTCCATGATCTGCTTCAAAATAATATTGGAGAGGAAGATGGGTCACCAGTCAGTATTAATTGAACCAGGGTGTTGGGTACATAGAGGTTCTTTGTATCACTATCTCTACTTATGTCTGTTTGAAACCTTCTGCAAGAAGAACATTTTAAGTACAATGTCGCCATCAAGTTTTTGTTTATAACTTTCTTTCAGCCTGCTGTGTACTTCTTTTTTTTTTTTTTTAATTCAGCTCCCATCTTCTCTGTGATTCTTTCTCTAGGTACTCCAGCCCAAAGAAATCCTCACCTTCCTCAAAAGTCATCATTTCTTTTTTTCTTTAATGCTTTTTTAAAGATTTTATTTATTTATCTGACAGAGAATGAAATCACCAGTAGGCAGAGAGGCAGACAGAGAGAGAAGAAGAAGCAGGCTCCCCGCTGAGCAGAGGCCCGATGTGGGCCTTGATCCCAGGACCCTGGGATCATGACCTGAGCCGAAGGCAGAGGCTTTAACCTACTCAGCCACCCAGGCGCCCAGTGATTTTGTTTTTTTAAGTAATCTCTACACCCAGTGTGGATGAATTCACACTCCACATCAAGAGTCACATGCTCCACTGAATGAGCCAGCCAGGTGCCCCAAAAGTTGTAATGTCTTGAAAACACATATTAGAAAAGAAAAAAAAGCTGAAAATCAATGTGCTAAGCATCCACATTAATAAGTTAGAAAAAAAATTTCATGGGGCACCTGGGTGGCTCAGTTGGTTAAGCGACTGACCTCTTAACTTCAGCTCAGGTCATGATCCCAGAGACCCGGGATCGAGTCCCACATCGGGCTCCCTGCTCGGCAGGAGGCCTGCTTCTCCCTCTCTCACTCCCCCTGCTTGTGTTCCCTCTCTGGCTGTGTTTCTCTCTGTCAAATAAATAAAATCTTTAAAAATTTTTTTTCAGCAAATTCAGCCCAAGCAGAATAGAAAGAAGATAATCAAGAGATGGAAAAATAAAATTAAAAAACACATGGTAGAGAAAACTAACTAAGCCAAAAATTGGTTCTTTGAAAATAACCCATGGCCTACTATGATAATAAATATTAAAATTTAGGTTACATACACAACTTCTAGAAAATATACAACTTATCAAAACTGAATAAGAATAAAGAAAAATCCTGGGCACCTGGGTGGCTCAGTGGGTTAAAGCCTCTGCCTTCGGCTCAGGTCATGATCTCAGGGTCCTGGGATCAAGGCCCACATCGGGCCTCTGCTCAGCGGGGAGCCTGCTTCCTCCTCTCCCTCTGCCTGCCTCTCTGCCTACTTGTGATCTCTCTCTGTGTCAAATAAATAAATAAAATCTTTAAAAAAAAAAAAAAAAAAGAATAAAGAAAAATCCAGGGGCACCTGGGTGGCCCAGTTGGTTAAGCCACTGCCTTCGGCTCAGGTCATGATCCCAGAGTCCCAGTATCAAGTCCGACATTGGGCTCCCCAGTCTGTGGGGAGTCTGCTTCTCCCTCTGACCTTCTGCCCTCTCATGCTCTCTCTCACTCTCTCTGTCTCTCAAATAAATAAATAAATCTTTTTAAAAAAAGAATAAAGAAAAATCCAATTTGATACCATGGTCAGTGAGTGAAATTTCAAAGACTAACTTAAGAATAATGATACAAAAAAGGAATCTGTAATTTAAAACTTCTCCACAAAGAGAACTCCAAGCCCCGATGATCTCACCAGCAAATTCTACCAAACATCTGCAGAAGAAATAACACCAATCTCAAAACTCTTCCAGGGAATAGAGAAAGAGGAAACAGACTCTGTGTTGTATTATGAGCCATAATTTGATACCAAAACCTTCCATACATTTTAAGAAGAAAAAATATAGTCTAACTACACCCATCAGTATAGACACAAAGTTCTTCTTCTTCTTTTTTTTAAATAGGCTCCATGCTTAGTATCGCTAGAACTCATGACCCTGAGATCAAGACCTAAGCTGAGATCAAGAGTCACCTAACCAACTGAGCCACCCAGGCACTCCTATAGATACAAAATTCTTACCCAAGGGGCTCCTGGGTGGCTCAAAGGGTTAAGCCTCTGCCTTCAGTTCAAGTCATGATTTCAGGGTACTGGGATCGGGCCCCACATCCAGCTCTCTGCTCAGTGGGGAGCCTGCTTCCCCTCTTTCTCTGTCTGCCCCTCTGACTATTTGTGATCTCTCTCTGTCAAATAAATAAATAAAATTAAAAAAAAAGAAAAGTAAGTCAATTAGTATAATCTAAAAAGAAAAAAGAATTTAAAAATAAGATGATTATGTCAATAAATGCATTAAAATATTTGATAGCTTTCAACATAGATTCATGATTAAAAAACACTCTTAGGAAAGTTGAAATAAAGGTAAAAATGTAATCTGATAAATGATGTCGGCAGTAAAACTCAGCAAGCACTATACTAAAGGCAGAAAGCTGGAAACTACCTCTTAGAGATCAGGTACAAAACAAGATTCCCATAAACACCAATTCTATTTAACATTTTACTGGAGTTGCTGGATGGTGAAATATGGCAAGAAAAACTAACAACATAAGGGTTAGAAAAGAAGAAATTAAACATATGTAAATTCAAAGTTATTTACATGTAATTCAATTACATATGTAAAAAATCTAAAAGAAGCTATAAATAAATTATGTATTTAGTTTATCAGGATTGCTGGGGGAAAGTCATATTGTGAAATTCAATTCTATTTTTTCTATACCAGCATAAACAGAAAATTAATATAAGATACAAAGAGAATTAAAAAATATGTAGAACTCTAACAAAAGGTATGTAAGGCAAATGAAAATTTCAAAAACAGTGTAGAGAAAAATTGAAGTCTAAATCAATGAAGAAAAAAATGTTTATTTATTGTAAACTTGATATGGCAAAGATGTCAATTTTTCCACACACAATTCTATAGACTAGATTAACCCCTGATCCCAAATGTATGTGTGCATGACACTTAACAAGTTGATTATAAACATTTATATGAAAATGCAAGGTCTAAGAATAATTATGAACGCTGGATGGCTCAGTTGGTAGAGCATGTGACTCTTGATTTCATGAATTAGAGCCCCAGGATGGGCATAGAGATTACTTAAAATGAAATCTTTAAAAATACATATTTAAAAAAAAGAAGAGTAAATAGGGCACCTGGGTGGCTCAGATGGTTAAGCATCTGCCTTCGGCTCAGTGCACGATCTCCAGGTCTTGGGATCGAGCCCTACTTGAGGCTCTCAGCTCAGCGGGAGTCTGCATCTCCCTCCCCCCCACCACTCCCTTTGCTTGTGCTCTCTCTGTCTCTGTATCTCTCTCAAATGATTAAATTTTTAAAAATCTTTTTAAAAAAGAATAACTAATTACACTCTCAAGGAATACAAGGTTGGAGTAGTTCCCCTACAGGATATTAAGAAGTTATATAATACTGTGATAATTGATTCAAGAATGAACTGAAGGCCCACTGAAATAAAACACAGGGTCCAGAATCAAACCCAGGCATATTTTGACATTTGACTTACAGTAAAGGTATACACAGACCAGTGGAGTTTTTAATAACTGGATCCAGGACAAATGGTACGGCCACACAATGGAATCCCACACAGCAACTAAGATGAATGAGCTACCGTTACAGGCAAGAAAATAATACTAAGTAAAAGAAGCCAGACACAAATGAACATAATGATGCTATGTAAGGTTCAATAAATGGACAGAATTCAACAGTGTTTAGAGACATGTATTTATGTGTTAAAACTATAAAGAAAGCTAAGAAAGAGGTTTTATTAAAATTAGCATGCTGATTACCATTGTTGGGAAAGTTAAAGAGTAGTGATCAGGATAGGGCATGAAGGAGACTTCTTTTTTTTTCTTTTCTTTTCTTTTCTTTTTTTTTGAAGGAGACTTCTGGAGTTTTGGCAACATCACATTTGCCCAAAAAAAGGAGGTCAGGGCACCTGGTGGCTCAGTCCATTAAGCGTTTGCCTTCAGCTCTAGTCATGACCTAGGGATGCTGGGATACAGCCCTGCATAGGGCTCCCTGCTCAGAGGGGAGTCTGCTTCTCCCTCTCCTGCTCCCCCTGCTTGTTCTTGCTCTCTCTTGCAAACAAATAAATAAAATCTTTTTTTAAAAGGAAGTTGTATAGGGAGGTAGTTACTCCATGGTTTGCTTTGTAATAAATCACTGAGCTATATATATTATGCCCATTTTTCTGTATAGGTTATAATTCACTGTTGAAGAGTTAAAAAGAAAAAGAAATGTGTTCCCTACTCATGTGCTTCCTGGGGGCATCAGGCATAGCCTCAACCTGCACAGAGACACTGGCGAGTTTGTGGACTTGCAGAGGATGGAGCATCCACCCTTTGCACCAGGGAGCCATGTGCCCATCCAGGCCAAGGCTACAAGGCCGCAAACAGGTGCAGTCAGCCTGAACCCTCTGCTGTCTCTGGGGCCATGGGCCAGGTGGGTGAATCCGATGATCCCATTCTCCAACTGGCCAAGGCCCACAGTATCGTTTCAAAGAACTTCTGACTAGCGTCATAGATGTGGGGTGCTTGTCAAAAATAAACAGTTGGGGGGCACCTGGGTGGCTCAGTCACTAAGCAGCTGCTTTTGGCTCAGGTCATGATTCCGGAGACCCAGGATCGAGTCCCACATCAGGCTCCCTGCTCAGCAAGAAGCCTGCTTCTCCCTCTCTCACTCCCCCTGCTTGTGTTCCCTCTCTGGCTGTGTTTCTCTCTGTCAAATACATAAAATCTTTAATAACAACAACAAAACAAAAAGTAAAAACAGTAACAATAACAAAAAGAAACATAAGCTATTATATAGAAAGAACCAACAAAAAATTTGATGAGCAGAGGAAGAGATACGTGACCTTAAAACATCATGCCTGGGGCACAAGGTAGCTCAGTCAGTTAAGCATCGGACTCTTGATTTCAGTTCAGATCATGATCTCACGGTGGTGAGATGAGCCACATGTGGGGCTCTGTGCTGGGTGCGAAGCCTGCTTAAGAGTCTCTCTCTTCCTCTCCCTTTGCCCATCTTCCCTGTGAATGAATGAATGAATGAATGAATGAATGAATAAAATGTCTATTCAAGCTAGGCACTAAGAGTATCATTAACAGAAATTATAGAAATATAGGAGAAGCAGCTGGGTTCAAGTTTTACATATACTGTGCGCATCAGCTAGCACCCGCACTAGATACACTGGCACGATGGAGAGAACCGAAGAGAATTTAAAGTGGTATAAAAGAAGGCACAAAAGTATGGGCTGTTCAGAAACCTAACAAGGGGTGATGAAGCACGAAGCTGTTATCACCCCTTGGCCTGGCAGTTGCAGGGAGGTACAGAAGTTAGCAGAACTCAGCAAGAATTACGGCTTTAGGAGAGGACTGCCTAGCAACTCGGACTCTGAGTGAAGGGACGTAGTTCCCATGAGATTGGGACTCAGAGCTCAAACAAAACACACCTCCTGCTTTCAGAGCAGTCACTCTGCAGCTGGGGAAGGGGGAGACTTTAATACCTACTTGGGTTAAATGATGTGGATCACATTATGTGTACCATACGAATGTACAGGGAAGAGACATCAGTAATAACTAAAAATACCAGGACCCAAATGTGAGATCTGAAACCATAAACATCCTAGAAGAGAGCACAGGCAGAATCTCTCTGATATCGGCCATAGCAACATTTTTCTAGGTAGGTCTCCTGAGGCAAGGGCAGCAAAACGAAAATAAACTATTGGGACCACATCAAAATAAAAAGCTTCTGCAGCGCCAAGGAAACAACTGACAAAACTAAAAGACAACCTACTGAATGAGAGAAGATATTTGCAAATGACGTATCTGATAAGGGGTTAGCATCTAAAATATATAAAAAACTTATTCAACTCAACACCCCCAAAATGAAATAAACCAATTTAAAATGGGCAGAAGACATGAACAGATATTTCTCCAAAGAAGACATCTAGATGGCCAACATACTCATGAAAAGACGCTTCACATCACTTATCATCAGGGAAATGCAAATCAAAACCGCAATGAGATATCACCTCACACCTGTCAGAATGGTTAAATCAACAACACAGGGGCGCCTGGATGGCTCAGTGGGTTAAGCCTCTGCCTTCAGCTCAGGTCATGATGTCAGGGTTCTGGGATCGAGCCCTGCATTGGGCTCTCTGCTCAGTAGGGAGCCTGCTTCCCCCTCTTTCTCTGCCTGCCTCTCTGTCTACTTGTGATTTCTCTCTCTTTCAAATAAGTAAATAAAATCTTAAGAAAATATCAACAACACAAGTATCAAGTGTTGGGGCGCCTGGGTAGCTCAGTCAGTTAAGCGGCTGCCTTCGGCTCAGGTCATGATCCCAGGGTCCTGTGATAGAGCCCCGCATTGGGTTCCCAGCTCAGTGAAGAGCCTGCTTTTCCCTCTCCCTCTGCTTGCTGCTCTGTCTACTTGTGCTCTCTATGTATCTTTCTGTCAAATAAATAAATAAAATCTTAAAAAAAAAAGAAAGAAACACAAGTATTGACAAGGATGTAGAGGAAAAGGAACCTACCTGCATCACTGATGGGAATGCAAACTGGTGTAGCCACTGTGGAAAAACAGTATGGAGGCTCATCAAAAAATTAAAGCTAGAATCACCATATGATCCAATAATCACACAACTGGGGATTTACCAAAGAACATGAAGACACTAATTCAAAAGGATACATGCATCCCTATGTTTATTGCAGCATTATTTATAATAGCCAAATTATGGAAGTCGTCTAAGTGTCTGTCCATTTATAGATTAACAGATAAAGAAGAGGTGGTGTGTGTGTGTGTGTATAATGAAACGTTATTCAGCCATAAAGAAGAATGAAATCTTGCCATCTGCAAAAACACGGATGGACTTAGAGAGTAATGCAAAGAAAAATAAGTCAGTCTGAGAAAGACAAACACCATGATTTCACTCATATGTGGAATTTAAGAAACAAAACAAGGGGATAAAAGCAAGAGAAACCAAAAAAACAGACTCTTAACTATAAAGAACAAACCGACGGTTGCCAGAGGGGAGGTGGGCAGGGGGAGGGGTGAAATAGGTGAAGTGTATTAAGAGTCCACTGATCTTGATGAGCACTGGGTAATATATAGAATTGTTGAATCACTATATTGTACACTTGAAACTAATTTAACACTGCAGATTAACCATACTGGAATGAAAACAAATTTTTTAAAAAGAACCCAAAATAGTTAGGACGGTTTGGGATCAGACATGGAACTTAATCTGAGCCTTTGAATGGATTAAATAGAAAGGAAAGGAAAGGACAAGACATTATAGGAAAGGGGAAAACAACATAATTATAATTGTAATCAGCTTTAACTAAATGTTAATGATGTGTCATGCACTGTTCTAAGTGCTTTAAATATAATACTATATTTATTCCTCAGCAGAATCCTCCAAAATAGGGAGTAGCAAAAGCCAATTTGAAAAATGAAGAAATTAGGGCATAGAGAGGTTAAATAACATTCCCAAGATTTAGGCACAGAGAGGTTAAGTAACTTGCTTAAGGTCACACAGCTAGTAAAGGGCAGAAATTCGAATCCAGGGAGTCTAGCTTCACAGCTTATGCTCTTTACCATTCTGCTATACTATCTCATCCCATAAGAGCCACCATGAGAACAGGTACAGGGAATGAGATTATTTTAGAACAGTAAAATTGGTCTGCTAAAGCTAAGCTATATGACGTCTATCCTGTTTTAATTAGCAGTGAGTGGGCTTGCGAAAAAAAAAAATGCCTTAAGGAGGAGGAGGAAGAGGAAGATGGGCTTCTAGAATTCCTGTGAGCAGATAGAAGACAAGACTCCCTGCAAGGGGCTGAGGTCACTATCCCATTAGTAACGTTTAAGAAAAGAGACAGGGACAAACACTTAACAAGCAAACACTGAGAAGAATCTGATGTGCTGTGCACATGGTGCTTTATTAAGAGAAGCTGGCTAAAGACCCAGAAACGAAAGCAATTCAATAAAATTGATAAAATTAGAAATGGCTACAGAACAACA
Source organism: Spilogale gracilis (assembly GCA_004023965.1). Classification (NCBI taxonomy): domain Eukaryota; kingdom Metazoa; phylum Chordata; class Mammalia; order Carnivora; family Mephitidae; genus Spilogale; species Spilogale gracilis. Next base: position 3,433 of record PITA01005206.1, on the reverse strand, counting down.
TTTTTTAAGTCAAACTGGGTTCAAAAATACCTTCTTCATTTAATCGCACATTCTTTCAATCAATCCGTAAATTCTTATCGAGGTTTTACTATGGATCAGTCTCTATACTGGTCTTAAAGGATACAGTGACAAACAAAGTGCATGCAATTTCTACCCTATGCAGTGCAAAGTGCAGAATATAAACAAGTAAACAAATAAATAGAAATGAATGAATGCTATTTTTTTATACAGGCTAATATTCATTAAGCACTCACGTTGTAACAGGCAATATTCTAAGCTTATTATGCATATTAATTTATTTGATTCTCACAGAAATCTCAGAGGGAAGTACTGCTGTTACTGCCATTTTTCAGGTAACACAACTGAGTCATGAAGAAATGATCTTGCCCAGAATGACACAGTTAGGAAATGGCAAAGCCAGGATTCTAATTCAGGCCCTCTGGCTCCAGAGCCCACTGTCATTCCCTTTGTACTACACTGTCCTTAAGTACACACACACACAAGTTATCAACACTGAGAGCATCAGGGAAGGCTTCCTGGAGGAAATGATATCTTTGCTGAGGACAAGGTGGGATTAGCATGAGGAGAAAGGAGGAAGAGTGCTCTGGGCAGAGAGACACCCTGAAAGTGAGAGTGGTTCTGGGAAACCGGAGAGGAATTGTGAGGACAGGAGTGGAGAAGTGTGAGGCTGCAGGCACAGAGGACATGGGAGGAAGACCCATACGCTGGGCCAGAATCTGGACAATGGGAAGGGTGGAGGTGAGGGGGAGGTGGACGATGACACAGTCAGATTTGTGCTTCAGAAAGATGCTTCTTCCTACAATGTGAAGAATTGACTGGAAAGAAAAACACTAGAGTAAAGAGACTAGGTAGGAGGTTATTATAATATTGTGGGCAAGAAATAAAGGCAAAGGGGACTTGGAAGATGTCCATTGTGGGAGAGGAGGGATAAGAAATCAGTGATGCCACCCAGATTTCTGGCTTGAACATCTAGAATAATAATGGTGTCATTTATTCAGATAAATAATATGGAAGAAGGAACAGCTTCAAGTGAAAAAGAGAGGGGAGAGGAGTTATAGAGATAAATGATGCCCAATCTTACTAGTATGTGGTGTAGGCCCAGGACACGCTATTTCTCCCCCAGATTAATAAATCTGATTACATGAAATATTAGATGTGGAGAAATAGGGTCATTTATATATCACTAGTAGGCTATAATTGGTATAAACATTTTTTGAGATCAATTTAGTGATGCCTGATAAAATTAAAAGTCATAACAAGTAATGACCAGCAATAATATTTCCAGGTGCCTCATTTAAAGAGATATTTGTACATGTGCTGAAGCTGATTTGTACAGGCATGTTCACTGGATCATTGTTTCTGATGACAAAAAATAAAAAACTCAAATCAGCTTAAATGTCCCTTAGTGTAAAATCATTAAATAACTGTAATTTATTCAAATAATGGAATACTTTATATATGTTTAAAGGAATGAATTAGATGTATATATCTCAACATGGATAAATCTCAAAAACACAATTTTTTAAAAAGATTTTATTTAGTTATTTCACAGAGAGAGGGAGAGATCACAAGTAGGCAGAGAGGCAGGCAGAGGGAGAGGGGAAGCAGGCTCCCCATTGAACAGAGAGCCTGATGTAGACCTTGATCCCAGGACCCTAAGATCATGACCTGAGCCAAAGGTAGAGGCTTAGCCCTCTGAGCCACCCAGGCACCCCCCAAAAACACAATTTTAAATGACAAAGAAAGTGGCAAAAGATACATAAGGAATAATACTATCTATGTAATTTTAAACAAAAAATAGTGGGTTCCTGCCTGGTTCAGTCGGTGAAGCATGTGATTTAATCTTGGGGTTGTAAGTTCAAGCCCTATGTTGGGTATAGAGATTATTTAAAAATAAAATCTTAGGGGTGCCTGGATTGCTCAGTCAGTTGAGCATCTGACTATTGGTTTTGGCTCAGGTCATGATCTCAGGGTCACAGGACCAAGCCCTGCATCAGGCTCTGCGCTCATTGTGCAATCTGCTTGGGATTCTTTCCCTCTCCCTCTCCTTATGCTCCTCCCCCAACTCATGCACTCTTTCTCTCTCTAAAATAAATAAATCTAAAAATAAAAGAATAAGATCTTTAAAAAATAGTTATACACCCATATGTGTTCCTAAAAATAAAAGTGCCTGCATGGAAATTACACACCCCAATTTCAGAACACTGGTTATCTCTGGGAAGTGGGAAAGTGAGAGAAAGAGTAGGAGAGACAGAACCTTAGCTATATCTGTATAATGGTTTTACTGAACAAAATGTAAACTTTAAAAAGGAAAAAGTAAAGGAAGCACTAAGTCAAAAAGCCATTAAAAGAATGCCTCTAGGGGCGCCTGGGTGGCTCAGTTGGTTAAGCGACTGCCTTTGGCTCAGGTCATGATCCTGGAGACCTGGGATCGAGCCCACGTGGGGCTGCCTGCTCGGCGGGAAGCCTGCTTCTCCCTCTCTCAGTCCCTCTGCTTGTGTTCCCTCTCTCTCGCTGTGTTTCTCTCCGTCAAATAAATAAATAAAATATTTTTTTTAAAAAAGAATGCCTCTATTTTTATAACTTAGATGTACTGAGGCATTATTTAGATACCATAAAATTCAGCATCTTTAGGTTTACAGTTTGATGAGTTTTGGAACAATGTAAAGTCATGTAACCACTCAAAAAACAATTCTATTACCAAAAATTTCCTCCCACCTCTTTGCGGTCAATCCCCTCCCCTCACTACCAGCCCCTAGCAACCACTGATTTGTCCCTACAGTTTTCCTCTTTTTATCTCACAGTTTTCACCCAAGGGTGGCCCAAGAAAGGAACTGTGCAGCAGGCACACGCAATAAGAAACCTCTAAGGGAAACACTATCTTATTGTCCTGAGGACTAGGAAAGGGAGAACTGAGCCAGAAAGTGTGGAGAGAATCTTCTTTTTCTTTCTTTTTTCTTTTCCAGCCTTGCCTCAAGGTTAGTCCCTGTCATCGGGCTGTATTACAGTGGTGGTGGTGGAGCAGGCATCTAAAAGCTCAAAGGATAACCTATCATTCTGAATGAAGGAAGTGGGGGAAAGGGCCTTATCATCTAAAGACTACAGAAATCCTGTCATTTTTCTCTTTTTCCTTTACTGCTTGGCCCCAGGGGTAGCCCTACTCATACAGAACTGCATAACAGTGCAAGTGGCTAAAATTCTGATAGAAACCTTCTTTAGAGGGGCACCTGGGTGGCTCAGTTGGTTGGGCGACTGCCTTCGGCTCAGGTCATGATCCCGGAGACCCGGGATCGAGTCCCACATCGGGCTCCCTGCTTGGTGGGAAGCCTGCTTCTCCCTCTCTCGCTCCCCCTGCTTGTGTTCCCTCTCTAGCTGTGTTTCTCTCTGTCAAATAAATAAAATCTTAAAAAAA
>PITA01005205.1:0-113178 GCA_004023965.1 Spilogale gracilis | reverse complement strand
CAGTGTTGCAGGGAAGGGAGGCAAAAATGTCATTGTGGATAATGGTAAAAAGATTCATTCTCATTTCCACCTCTTGATCCCCAGAATCAACTCATGAATCCCAGATATGGGAGAAATAAAGCTGCATATTGATTACTGATGCAGATGGTATCCCAGATTCTAGAGAACATGACTCTGTCTTGTGATAGCAATATATTATTACCTAGTAGCCCCCATGTCCACGTCCTCAAAAGTCCATAGGGTTTCAGGCAAACTAGGCAAGGTCTTGCCCTTCTTTCAGTGTCTATGATGACTTCTGACAGTTCATGCTTAGAACCTAATATACTGGGGCTCTCTGGGACGTGAATCTGGTTGTAGGTAAAAAGCAGTGCAGATGGATAGAAAGAGGTTCCCAGAAGGATCAACATCCCCTAAGAGGAAACTGTCTAAGGAGGGACATAGAGATTCTTCAAGGAGAGGATTGTTGATTTGTGCCGGCAAAAGTCGATGAACAGATTTTAAGAGTTTAAGATCTTCAGCTTCATTTAAATCTGTATGCATGTTATCATCTCAAATTTTAGGGCATCCCTGCTTCCCAATAAAAGACAGTGTAATACTGAGAATTCAAAATACATCATAATTTTGCTACTCACAGAATGAGACTTGGGTTTGGTTTTAATAAATTTCTATTTTGAGACTCCAAGAGAGAAGGCTTTTTTCTTTCCTCTTTCTTGAAATCTTTATAATTCTTCATTCATATCTTTAACTGGAAATTTAAAGGCACGAGATAATTATTTTCTGTTTCTGAGTTCTCAGGCACACTTAGAAGCAAGCAGCCAACCAAATTCAAAAATATTCTTGTTTTCTCTAAATTATGGTAGCAGCCTCTTGGCCACCCAAACCTTGATTCTAGGGGCATTTGTTTACAGGTGTTTATAAATGATAATTTAAGTAATTGTCAGTACAGGCTACAGACTGTCCCATTGTTACTTTGCCACTGTCAGAATGGTCATTTATGCCTTAAGTCTAGTCAGATCGGATAACTAATCCTATACTTTTATCCTTATGATCATATTAACTAATAATCTAGTTTGCTATAAGGTAATATTTCCAACTATATTTTGATAGAAGACTTCAGATACAGATAGTACCAGTTTTCCAGGGGTTTACTTAGGCCTTACCTCAAATTTGTCTTGAGGGGAAGAAAATTAACTATTATATGTATGTTTATATACATTCTATAGTTTATATAATATGTATATATTGTGTTTTATAAATACTTAAACATATATTAAAATTCTGAACTTTTTGAACTGGGCAACAACGACATACTCAGTTTTAGTTTTATCATAGGACAATGAAGAGATCCTATTCAAATAATTTCAGTTTTATTACAATTTTACCAAAACATTTTTAAAAATATTGTATGAAATATGCACAACACCATAGTATAAAAAGAGAAAATGCTCTCGTAGTCCCTGCAGTTAGCATTTTTGCATCTTTCCTTCTACTAATTTTGATATATTGCACACATTTTTTTCATTTATATTACTTGACCAGCACTATTTACAGCTATTGTGTTTTGGGTTTTGTTTTGTTTTGTTTTTTTTTCTTATGTGGCTTCTACCATAAGCATTGTCCCACATCAGTGATGGGTTTTTTCTTTTTCTGGGTTTTTGGATTTTTTTTTTTTTTAATTTTCGGTATAGCTTTATGCTATTGTATCAGATAGATATACTACAATTTATTTAACCATTTCCTTAGTTTTAGTTAGTCCTATAGCACAAAAGCCAGTATGCTTTCATCTGCAATCATCAGCAAACAACTTAAACCAGCTGAAGTCCAAACAATTTTTTGGCTGAGCTAACTAAGAACATGCGATGTAGTTATTCATGATTCAGCAACTTAAATTTAAACATCCTTTTTAATGACTGCCAATATACTTAAAATAAGATAAAATGGGCAAGCCTGCAATTAAAACTCCCATTTTGGTAAAAAGAAGCAGAGAGAGAGCCCCCCAGTGATCACTTGTCCAAATCTCATAACATACCCTGCAGAACAGAAATTACTAGCCCTTTCCTGGAAGTGAAATGAGTTAATACCGAGATGGTGTTGTTCTCCTTTTTAGGAAGTTCTCCTGTTGTTTACACTGCCTGGTCATATCTGAAGGGCCTTCTGGAGGAGAGGGCCTTTTTCTGGAAAAAGCGTACCTTCTTAGCTGAGGAAGAAAATATCTCATTTTCTTCCATCCAATTCTATATTTGATTTTGAATTTTGACATGGTTTCTCTTTTACCTTGTTTCCTGTAACCTCAGTCCATCTTTTTCTGGAAAATGCTATCTTTATTGCTCATGTCCTCAGGGTATGGTTTTGGGAGTCTAGAGGATGAGAAATGGGTAGAGTAGTGCCAGGTCTGACGGCCTACTTTAGTTTCTCAGGAAAAATACCACCCTCAAAAGATTAGAAAATGCCTGGGGCGCCTGGGTGGCTTAGTTGGTTAGGCGACTGCTTTCAGCTCAGGTCGTGATCCTGGAGACCCGGGATCGAGTCCCACATCGGGCTTCTTGCTAGGTGGGAAGCCTGCCTCTCCCTCTCTCACCCCCCCTGCTTGTGTTCCCTCTCTAGCTGTGTTTCTCTCTGTCAAATAAATAAAAAATCTTAAAAAAAAAAAAAACTTATAAAATGCCGGTTTTCTTGTGGTCAGCCTCCAAAGGCAAAGATCATTGAGAAATCAAAGGTTATTCATCAAGACTTTGGCCAGAGAAGGCTCATCTCTTACGGAAAATCTTTTGGTGCTCTGTGTATCCCCCTCACCCTCTGCTAATGGCTTAGGTCTTCTTCTCAACACATTTTGAATAGCCAGAGATGAAGATGGGGAATAAATCAGCTCTTGCTCAAAAGCTATAATTCCAATGGATAATGTCTAACAGCGGAAGCAATGGCTACATCTGTCTGGCTGAGAGGTTTTGTAGGCTGTGCTTGGAGGAGGAACCTAAGGGTGGGGATCACCTCCCAGGTCTTCATATTACTTCAAGCCTTGCTTCCAGCTCTACGATTTTGCTGAAAACAAAAACAAAATTAAAAAAAAAAAATCCGTGGGCGCCTGGGTGGCTCAGTGGGTTAAAGCCTCTGCCTTCGGCTCAGGTCATGATCTCAGGGTCCTGGGATCGAGGCCCGCATCGGGCTCTCTGCTCAGCGGGGAGCCTGCTTCCTCCTCTCTCTCTGCCTGCCTCTCTGCCTACTTGTGATCTCTCTCTCTCTGTCAAATAAATAAATAAAATTAAAAAAAAAAAATCCTCAAAGCAGAACACAGCTCTTCTAAGCCTGTGATGGCCTGATTATATCTCTCCCATCCAGTTTGGACTTCTGCTTTCAGGAGGAAAGAGTTTTTCTTCTTTGTACTTCTAGAAAGGCCTGTTTCAACTACAATGGAAATAGGACTTTAATGAGGGCCACAGGAATAAGCTTACAAAATACTCATTCTTGGACACTGAAGACTTTGTAATTCATATTTTGAGTCCCATATAGTAGAAGACATTTCAAAGAGCTGCTTTGCATCTATGAAAGAAAACAAAAAAAGGACATCTTCTTAGCTGAGGAAGAAAATATTTCCTTCCATCCAATTCTACATTTGAGTTTGAGTTTGACATAGTTTCTCTTTTACCTTGTTTCCTGTGCTCTCGGTCCATCTTCTACCTAAGCTATGTTTTAACAAACATTTTGTGCAAATGTAAGGTGATAGCACCTCATACACAACCCACCTCATGTTTCTAACTTTTGGCTTAGATCTCACTGGGAAAAACCATCTTGCAGCTCTGCTTTTAAAACCTGGAAAAGTAAGGGAGTTAACCTATTCTAGAGAAATCTCTTGACCAATGTGGATGAGAGCTGGGGGGATAAATGTGCCCTTCTTTCATTCCTTGGGAAGACAATTCTGGGAATAAACTCGTGTTTCTCAGTACATTCTGGGATGATGGAGCCCATGTTGACCACCGTGATGACCAACTTTAGACAGCAGTCTTGTGTTGATTCTCCTCCTTTCCCTGTTCTGCATTCCCAGTTCTTCATTCTGAGAACACTTCTCAAAATATGCTATCTACCCTCAAATCCCTCAAATACTTGTCCCAAGCTTCCCCCGCCCCCCCCGCCCCCCGGAGAAGAACTTAGGCTAAATCACCTCCTTTCATAGGCAATCATTTTGATACTTGAAATTTTGCTAGTGACAAGCCCCAGGATGCATCAGGCTTAGATAATTCCCTGATAACTTCAGCTCCACCTCTCTTCTCTGATACTATCTAAGTTTTTGATTCAGATAGACAACTTCTGCACAGTGACAAGATTACCATCAGCAATTCCTGGTTTGTATCTTCTACTCAAAGGAACCGCATTTAAAAAAAAAAAAAAACATGCTATTTTTCTAAGAGTTTTACCAAAAGTCCTGGTTCTGTCCAGTTAACCTGGCTTACATCATGTAACAGGCTCAGTTGGTCACTGGCCAGAGCATGGAAGGCTTTGATCCCAGGAGTGATTGAGGAAAAGGGCAGAGGAAAGATCAGTTTAGCATTCCAGAATAATAGCATATATGTAATGACTACTGTTTTTTTAATCTTCTTCCTCTTTTTGCTCTCTCTCTGCTATTTTAGCAGTACATATGATTTCATCACTGTAAATTGACTTGTTTATTATACTTTCTCTTGTATAGAACAAAGGTTTTAAGTAATAAAATTAATTATTTTAAAATAAATATATGAGAAAAATAAAAATAAGTTGGAAAATTACGATGGAGCCAGGAATTAGAATAGATACCCTAATGCCTATTAGTGGGCATATATAAATTTAATTCTAAACTTTCTAGTGGTTTCTATGATCAAGCAAACACAATTAGTGAGGAAAATTTGTGGTTTCACAAAAGCAAAACAGTTGTTAAGATAAGTGAAGATAGGGGCGCCTGGGTGGCTCAGTTGGTTAAGCAACTGCTTTCGGCTCAGGTCATGATCCTGGAGACCTGGGATCGAGCCCCACATCGGGTTTCCCGCTCCGTGGGAAGCCTGCTTCTCCCTCTTTCAGTCCCTCTGCTTGTGTTCCCTCTCTGGCTGTGTTTTTCTCTGTCAAATAAATAAATAAAATCTTTAAAAAAAAAAAAGATAAGTGAAGATATTCCCCTTGCCAATACTAGGAATTCCTCCATTGGGTCTCACCAAGAGAACCCTGTACTATGAACAATGTGCAAGTTCAGCCACTTTTTATAGTAAATACATTGAAGTGCTTGACTAGAACTGGTCCTTCTAAAGCCCTTCAGTATAAGCTCAGGGGATTATACTGAAATGTAATATCGAATGAACAGTTCTGGGTGCCTATATACTAAAATGTGGGTATGGGGTTCTCTAATAGCCTGACTTAACTCAAGAATAAAATGCCAGATATGAAGAGTAGCTTTTCCCTGGTATCCTAGTATGTGCAACGAACATTGGTCACTACTGACCACCCACTAAAACAGGACAAAACAAAAGTTCTGTGGTCATACAGACTTGGGGGAAGCATTGGATATTACCTTAGAATTTAAAAATCATACTAATTTATTAAATATGCTGAGAAAAATTATAGTAAACATTTTATGCATTCCCCTTTCATTGACTCATTTATTCAACATATAACACCTCCTCTGTTGCAGAATATGTGCTAAAAGTTAGGAACGTGATGGTAAGTCTGAATACAGTGGCTGCTCTCCTGAGGCTGATAGTGGAAGGGGTTGACGTCACTGATCACATTTAAAAAATTAAAAGCTGATGTAAGTGCTGTAAAAAGGATCACCTGGCACCAGTATCTGCCAGCACTCTCTTAAGTGTTTCATATTTACGAATTCATTTAATCTTCCCAATAACCTTCTGAACCAATTACTGCCGTGATACTCAATTTAAGAAAAGCAAGGTACAGAAAACAGAGTCACACAGTTAAAAAATAATGCTGCTGAAAGTCAAGTACAGGCAAGTCCGGGTCCAGAGCCTGCTGCTCTGACGTTCTATCACCGAAGGTGGTTTTATAGGACCATCGAAGAAAAAAGAAATGATGGAGGAGGAGGAGGAGGAGGAGGAGATGGAACTCTCCTTATTTGCAGATTGTATAATGTGGGAAGAGAGAGTTGCATGTAATTAGTATCTGTCCAAGTAGAATGACATTTAGTTAAAACATTAACATCTGTCAGGACATCAGTTCCACACACTTATACTAAGTCCAGCTCTCATGCAAGGAAGCCTGCTGGGCTTTACGGCGGTGTTCATGACTCATATGGGAACCCAGGATTAGGTTCTTTGTCCCTGCCCTGAAGTCAGTCCTCTTGCCTGCAGTCCCTCTACCAGTGATTTGTTGATACCCAAGTGAGTAATCAACCTTGGAATATTTTATTATTGGTTTGATGGTGTGTTTTGACATTCTACTACTATAAATAAGAACAATAGACCAGGCGGTGTGTTGGATCACAAGGTAATATAATTAACATATTGACTCCACTAAAGGAAATCAGCAACATCTCACATAATAATAAATAGTGTTTCATCCCACCATCAATAATCAACAAGAAAGTAAATATGCTTTTGGTAAGGTACCATTTGAAACAACAAAACAGAGTCTTCTCTCCAACCAAAAAAATCTCAACAGACCACCTAGGAATTACCTGCGAGCAATTTAGAAGACTATTAAAAGGTAGGTCATAACACCAGACTTCAACGTGGGAGAGATAACTTGTTCCTGAATGAGATACCTTATTCTAAAGGTGTTCGTTATCAGTTTTATCCCTGAGTTCAAAATATTCAAAATCATTCTAATAAAACTCAGGCAAGTTTTTAGAGAAACATGAGAAAACTATTCCAAAAATTTGTATAAGACAATAGGAGTCAATGATTGACTGAGTTTTTAAAAGAGAAAAGCAGAGTGGAGACTTCACAGGATGAGATGTTAAACTCGGCCACAGAGCCACCCTCATGGAAACATTGCATGGCTGAGGGAGCAGAAGATAAGCCTACAGAGTCTGGACACAGAGACACTGGGCAGAGGATGAAGAAGGCACCATGCTTCAGTGGAGAAAAGATGTATTAGTTACTAGGCAGCACTAGGAAAACTTGGCTCATTTTTGTGAAAAAAAGGTAGCAAGAGTAGCTGCGTTATGTATAAAGGTAAATTTTAGATGGACTAAAACCCATGTAGAGAGAGTAAAATATAAAACTGAACCAGAAGAACTAAGTGAAAAATATTAATTTTAAAGGTAGATAGTATATTCAAATTCAGCCTTTTTTGTTGTTAAAGAAAATTCTTGAGAGACTAGATAAAAATGTAGGCAAGGCCTAACTAAAGCATGGATGTCTAGAAAATACAAGAAATAATGCAAGTCAAAAGGAAAACTCTGGAAACCCAAGTGAAAATGGACAAAAGATAGAAGTCGACAGTTACAGCGAGGCTGAAAGGTGCTATGTGACATTACTGACCTACAGATTTAAACTGAAGCAGTAGCAGGACAGCAAAACATTAGAATTAGAACTCAGAAAAATGCCAGATAATTGTAAATGTGTATGAAACGGAATATTGGGCCCCATGCCCTGCTGGTAGGGGTTCAGCCTACTACAGAAGTTGTAGATATGTGACATCTGTAGGGAAAATAATGATGCCTGTTTATTACGATCTACTTCTGAACCAATAATTTCCCTCTGTGTTGTGCAGGCCTTGTTATTGATTGACTAATCCATACTGCATACTAGACTGTTTCTGTTTTTTATTTATTTTTAAATTTTTTATTATTGTTTTTAAAGATTTTATTTATTTGACACAGAGACTGAACACAAAAGAGCACAAGCAAAGGGGAGCAGCAGGCAGAGAGGGAGAAGCAGAATCCCCACCGAGCAGGGATCTGGATGCTGGGCAGGACCTGACTGTGTCACCCAGGTGCCTCTGTTTTTGTTTTTTTAAATGAAGAAGGGAAGTTAGGGGTAGCCAAGGAATTCATCCCATGACAAGGTAACAAAAAGTGGGACAGGTGCCCCCCTTGGAGTAGTGCAGCTCACGTAGGAGCGGTGAATTTGATGTGCATATATAACCCAGATGGATGGTGAAACAGTGCTGAGTGAAAAACGGGAGGGGGGGATCTTACTACAAGGTTTATTTCAATGAAATAGAAAACAACAACAACAAAACAAAACAACAACTGTTGGGGTGCCTGAGTGGCTCAGTTGAGTGTCCAACTTCAGCTCAGGTCGTGATCCCAGGGTCCTAGGATCGAGCCCCACATCAGGCTCCCTGCTCAGTGAGGAGTCTGCTTCTCCCTCGGCCTGCAGCTTCCCTTGCTTGTGTGCGCTTGGTGTCTCTCTCTCTCTCTCTCTCTCTCTCTCTCTCACAAATGAATAAAATTAAATTTAAAAAAGCTTAAAAAAATCCTGTTAATATTCTTTATAGTAGGTACAGATCCCCGCTCACGAATTAATACTAGTGTGGCTGCCAGTGAAGGAGAGAAGGAAACAGAAGTGGGGATCGTGGCTCAGAGAGTAATAATCATGAATGATGAAATAAAAGGAGACAAAAAAAGTATTTGTCCTGGTTATTATTGCTGTGTAACAAATCCTCCTCAAAATTAGTGATGTAAACAAAAAATTAAGCTTAGAGAAGATACTGTTCAAACCAGCAAAACAATACCCTCTTCCTGCCCCAAAAGAAAAAAGCCTCTTTAGACTATCTAGGAATTATCTGTAAACAATTGAGAAGACTGTCAAAAGGCTGTTCATAACACAAGAATTAAACAAATGGAGAGAGATAAAATACTCAAATGAGATGCCTTACCGTAAAGGTGTTAAATCTCAAATTTATCTGTGACTTCAAAATAATCCAAATAAAGCTCAAGCAAGATTTTGGAGAAAATTATTCATTTATTCACAGATTTGTGGGTTAGGAATCCAGGAAGTCTATACCATGTCAAAGGATTCAACTAAGAAGATTTAAATGGCTTGGCACATAAACATCTGGAAATTTCATCAGAACTGACAGATGGCCTCTCTATGTAGATAAAGCTCCTAGCCTCATGGCTGGCTTCTAAGAAGCCGTGTTCTACAAGTGCCCTCCAGTGAATGGGTATTCCAAGAGAACCAAGTGGAGGGTACGTGGTCTTTAGTGACCCAGCCTTGAAAGTCCTCTAGTATCAATTCTAACACACTTTATTGGTCAAAGTCACCACCCCACCCTAATGGAAGTGCGGTTAGAGATACCATCTCTGAGTGGGCAGAGTATCAAGAAAAGCATGCGGAATGGGAGACACTGTTGAGGTCATCTTTGGAAAATCTGTCCTAGTTGTATACAGATAGATGAGGATGACTTTTCATGAAATATGTAGTAGGTTTAATCAATTCTTGCCCCTCAAGTCTGCTCCTCACAAAAGGAAAGAAGGAAAAAAAAAAGAAAATTTAACCAATGAATAAAAAATGGAAGAAAAAAGTGGAAGAAAGCAAAAGAGCAAAGGTTTTTTTTTTTTAATTAAAAATTGTATTTATTTGTCAGAGAGAGAGAGATTACAAGCAGGGAGAACTGCAGGCATAGGGAGAAGCAGACTCCCCACCGAACGAGGACCCTGATGTGAGACCCCACCCCAGGACCCTGAGATCGTGACCCGAACCGAAGGCAGACACCCAACCGACTGAGCCACCCAGGCATCCCAGAGCAAAGGTCCTTTTCAACAGTTAATAAAATTTCATATTGAAATATAATTAGGTTACATGAGGAATGTTGCTCCTATTCTTAGGGAAATAAAAAGCAGTTGATTGTTAAAAATGACAGGACTGAGCATTTGTTCTGACAAGACTCCTCTTTCTGTAATGTGGCAAGTGAATAGGAGGAAGATCATAGGAGGTAAAGGAAAACCAATTAGTAGTATATTAACATAATCAGAAGAAAAGATAGAGTTCATTTGAAATAAAATAGAAACATAGAAATGAAAAGATGTATGCTTGTTCAGGGTAGTGATATCAATGGGAATGCTAATGAATTGACTGTGAGGGAGGAGAATGTAAGAAGCATCAAGGATAACACCTAAACACAGCAACTTCTCTGGGGCAGTTGGTGAGAGGCAGTTTATAAATTCAGGCTTAATCATGGATTTTGAATATCTAGAGTTCAGAGCAGAGGTCTCCCACGAAGTAACATTTTGGAGACCTTTGTATAAATGTAGCTTGCTGTGAGTGTGGGAAAAAATTACGTATGAAGATTATAAAGTTCAGTTAAGTCACTGTTTCCTAAAATAATTGATCATAGTTTACCTTTTTTTGTATCACCTATAAAATCATATGAAATATTTGAAATGTACAAATATTGTAAAATATTTCTAAAGAAATGGATAGATTCATACTCTTCAGGATTCTCACCATAAATAATTTCTTTTGACTCATCTTTTAAATGGCTTATGAAGGCAATTTATTAAAGATGGAAAAAATGACAGGTACTTAAAATATAATTAATCAGCAGGAAATGGTGAATTTGGGGTCAAATTTTTACCAATCAAGCTGGGAGGAGGAATAACATCCTGAGAAATCTGAACTATTTGATAGTAACAATATTTTTACCTAAAAATTAAGACTTTGTAGGTGTTTAGCACTTTACATAGATTAGCTCCTATATTTGTAACAATCCTGAGTGCAGTCACATTATTACTTTCACCTTAAGTATTTGCAGATGGATACAGAGAAATTACAGTCTTTACAAAAAATTACCGTAAGTGAAGAAGCTAGGATCTAAGTTTAGGTGATTCCTATCCATATCAAAGACAATTCAACATCTTCAAGAAGAAAAACATGAAAATATTCATGAGAAACACTATCTAATATTTTAGGTTGCATTAAAAAAAAAAGGATGTGTGTAATAAGATTTAGAAATTTTTGAAAAAAAGAAAACTGCTGAATCTAATAACTTTGGATTAGGGATTTCTTTTGAAATTCATCAAGTAGAGTATTTTAGTTGATTTTTTCTATCTCATCTGGAATGAAATGCTGAGGGTTGATAATTGTTAATTATTTGGCTATGATGTTAGGAATACTATCTGAATGAAAAATACCTAGACATGAGACTTGGAATGTGCTCCTTAATTAATTTTTGGCAGAACTGGAGATTCTCATTTGTCTTTGACCAGGATTGATGTTGGGTAAAGCATCATTATATTTTAGAATGCCTTATTTTTAGCATATTTCTTGGAAGAATTTTCAGGAGGGTTTACATATTAGCAAATGGGAGCATGAAATGTTGATTAAAAAGGTAATGTTGATTAAAAATTTGAAGTCATTTTTCATCATTTTTATGAACAGCTCAGCAAGGTAGACACCTTATAATAAATAGTGCATTGCCTTCAACATTATCTTTAATAAAAGTAGAGATAAAATGTTCATTTTCATAGTTTTTCTTAGTAGGAGAAATCTGAATCAAAAAATGGGCAAGAGACATGAAGAGGCACTTCTCTGTAGAAGATATATGAAACAATGGATAATATAAAATATATGGTTATAAATCTCAGAATCCTACTCCATGAATATATTACCTCAAACAAAATCTGCCAATCTATATTAAAACATTAAGATTCAGATGTTTTTGCAAATTATGGTGAGTAAATATAACCATAACCATAATGTTTTATCTGACTCATAATCCTCAATATTTAAGTTATACCATGGACAAACTTTTTAACTCATAACTTTTCTATCTTTCTTTTCTTCTGTATCTTGTAAGGTAGAGATAATTCCACTTTGGCAGTGAGGCTTCTCAATATCATTCCTTTCACAGAGAATCTTAATTGATTAATCATCCTGAATATCTAGATCCTACCTTTTTTCTATGATCAAATCGCTCTTTAAAACTCCCCTCCCTTGGCTTCTTGCTAGTTGTATCACAAATCCTAGCCTTGATTATCTATTTTACTCGGCATACTGGTTCCCCTGAAATGTGAACCTCATCCTACCCATAGAAGTATTCCTTGGAACCTTAGAAATGTGCCCTCAAGATCCTGTGACATCATTAAAATCTTGTTACCTTCTCTTGGGTCATACTGATACTGTTCACCACCTATCCGATCTCCAAACCTTGCTGATACTATGTCAGGTTTCCCTGATCAGTTGAAAATCTTAGCAATTGACTCTGGATGAATTTCCACCTAATATTGCCAGTTAGTATTAAATCTAAATCCAGGCTCTGTATGCCTAGTTGGATTGTATGTGGTATAATGGAGTCAAAGACCTAGGTTCAGTGCTTGGTCCTGATACATAACAGGTGTTTGACTTAGCCAAATTACTCAACTTCATTGAATGCTATTTTCTTCATTTTATTTTATTTTTTTTTAAAGATTTTATTTATTTGACAGAGAGAAACACAGCCAGAGAGGGAACACAAGCAGGGGGAGTGAGAGAGGGAGTAGCAGGCTTCCCGCCGAGCAGGGAGCCTGATGTGGGACTCGATCCCAGGTCTCCGGGATCATGACCTGAGCCGAAGGCAGTCTCTCAACCAACTGAGCCACCCAGGCGCCCCTATTTTCTTCATTTTAAAATGAGGATAAAAAGATAATTTATAATCTGATATTTAATGGATTCTAGAGAGTTGGGTATAGAGATATGGAAATTATGTAGATAAATGTGTGCACTGAACACTGAATCTGTGGACTGGCACTCTGCTAAGCTCTTTATAGGAATGACAATAATGTATGTGCCTCACTAAATAAGGTCTTACGCTGTATTCTGACTCCAGAAGCATAATAACTACTATGATCTACCTTATACTAATATTGTCAGAAATAGAGAAAAAGCACTTGGAATTGCCTCTAGCATCTGGATATCAATTCCACCATGACTTATAGCTGAGTTTAACACATGCAGGATTCCTATTTTGGTGTGAGTATCTCATACTCAAGTCCACTTTCTCTTAGGATTGTCCAAATTAAGAAAGTACATACTGTTATGTAGTATTATCAGTAGCTAATGCTGCTTTTCTTGTGCTGTATCTGTGTCTTCATTATACTTTACTTATATCCCATCTGATTGCTTTCTATTTCCTACCCCCAAATTTGTGTATTTACCAAAGTGCAATAAGTATATTTTATTTATTATTTTTTTAAGTTTATTGAGAGAGAGTGAGCACAGGTAGGGGGAATGGGAGGAAGAGGGAGAGGGAGAAGCAGGCAGAGGGAGGGAGAAGCAGGCTCCCCACTGAGCAGGATGCCTGACATGGGGCTCAATCCCAGGACCCTAGCATCATGTTCTGAGCTGAAGGCAGCCTTAACCAACTAAGCCACCCAGGCACCACTATAGTAAGTCTATTTAAATACAATTATATCTTGGAGATATCAAAGTTAACAATTAATATTTTAACCTCATATAAAAATAATGAGAACTGTTTAACAAAATTATGTGAATTAACATATAGTTGACCCTTGAATAACATATGTTGGAACTGCATGAGCCTACTTATATACTTATATACTTTTGACAGTACAATACAGAATAGTAGCATAAATGTTTTTTGTTTGTTTCCTTATAATTTTTTTAGAGATTATAAATAAAGGACTTATTTATTTGACAGCACAAGCAGAGGGAAGGGTAGAGGGAGAAGGAGAAACATACTCGTCACTGAGGGAGTCTGATGCGCTCGATCCCAGGACCCTAGGATCATGACCTGAGCTGAAGGCAGACGCTTAACTGACTGAGGCCCAAGAACCCCTCTTCCTTATTCTTTTTATGTTTCTTTTTTTTTTTTTTTTTTTTTTTAAAGATTTTATTTATTTGACAGAGAGAAACACAGCCAGAGAGGGAACACAAGCAGGGGGAGTGAGAGAGGGAGAAGCAGGCTTCCTGCCGAGCAGGGAGCCCGATGTGGGACTCGATCCCGGGTCTCCGGGATCATGACCTGAGCTGAAGGCAGTCGCCCAACCAACTGAGCCACCCAGGCGCCCCGTGTTTCTTTTTGTTTTTATATTTTTAACATTTTATTTTCTCTAGCTTTATTGTTAGAATATAATATATAATACATATAATATACATAATATGTGTTACTGACTGCTGACATCAGTAAGACTTCTGGTCAACAGAAGGCTATTACTAGTTAAGTTTTGGGGAAGATGAAAGTTATAAAAGTTAGAATTTTTTGACTGCATATGGGTCAGTGTTCTTAACCCCCATGTTGTTAAAAGGTCAACAACTGTGTTTGTATGAGCTGCATGGCTTTCCACAGAATATGTTCCCGGGACTAAACTTTGTTACAAAATGAAAAGAAAGTCTCTTAAACTGCTTTTTAAAAGTACTTCATTTGTCTGTAGACCTTGGAATAAATTAAAATATCATTTACTGACAGCCCAAGTCGATCACTTGAAACTTCATTCTACCACGACTAGGTGCAAAGGAAACAGTTTGCTTAAATGCTTTCAATATGTATATTGATGTCAAGAACTGTGAAGTGTCTCAGCATTTACCCTCCTCTGAGAAGCTTTACAGTTAGACAGTTGAATTTAATGGATGCTGGCAGGAGATACAAGACTCCTGGATCAGAGACAAAGATATTTATTACTCATAGTACAGCAGGCAGCATAAATCTCTTATTTGTTTTAGTTCTCCTTGTTGTCCTTTCCTCCGTGGGTGACACAGATGGGCCCTTGTGGATGCTTTCCATGCGGTAGTTTGGCGTCACAGCTGAGGATTCTTAAGATAAGGGAAACTGAATCTTTTATCTTATTTTTAAAAGATTTTATTTATTTATTTGACAGAGAGAAATACAGCTAGAGAGGGAACACAAGCAGGGGGAGTGAGAGAGGGAGAAGCAGGCTTCCTGCCAAGCAGGAAGCTGGATGCGGGGCTTGATCCTGGGACTCCGGGATCAAGACATGAGCCCAAGGCAGTCGCCCAGTGACTGAGCCACCCAGGTGCCCCTGAATCTTTTATAATAGACTCTAAACCTGCCTGCCCTTGGTACTAGATGGACAAATATTATCTGTATTATGCTTGAAAATACAAAACACAGAAACTCTCTGCTCAAGAGAGGGGAATGCTCTCTCTTTCAAGGTTGTTCATAGTCCAAACATCCTTGAAAAGATAGCCCAGATCATGAGCTATCAGCACTTCCGTTTGTAAAATGTGCAGAAATATGCAAGACCCACACAGAATTGTTTCCTAATAGTTGGTCAAATGGAATATTTTTTGATGTGCTTCTAAGTTGCACTTCGATTAAAATTCAATAGTTCTAGTTGATAATACCCCCAAATGAAGAAATCTATTCATCTTGGTTTGGGGGATAACCCATGGCTACTCTTCTACTATCCTCAATATTTTTCTCTGCTATTTTGAACAAGTAGTTCCAGAAAATTCTACTTGGGTATTTTGATGATCCATTCCAAATACTGGTGGCTGTGCTACATGATGAAATCTGTGGTGATGGGTACTGCAGGGATACTTACAGCTGTACCCTGTAGAAGAAGGCAAATGCCATCTTTTGTAGTTAACATCCTTAGCATTAGTTTACTTGTTCAACCTCATGTCTATTATATATTTAAGATGTGCCCAGACAATTGTACTTATGCTGAGAACACTACAGTTAGTGAAACAGACAAAAATTCTGTCTTACGAAATTCACAGTCTAGTGGCAGGAAAAGAAATACTACCATCTTGGACATTCACAGAAATGAAAATGATGCAATTGCCTGCCATAGCCACTCCCTTTCATTCTTTTTTTCTGTTCTACTTTTCTCTGTACTCACTAACTATGTGTGTGTGTGTGTGTGTGTGTGTGTGTGTGTGCGCACACGTAGTTATCTAATACATAAAATTTACTTTGCTAATCATTAATTTCTTCCTCTAGAATGTGAAAGGCGTGAGGGCAGGGATTTCTATTTTATCCAGTGCTATATACAAAAGGTACGGAAGGTTCCTGACACAAGAAGAGATAAAACAAATTTTTGTAGAATATTTACTTAAAGGGATGAATAAAATAAATTTTCAGGGTGAAAGGCCTCTAGAGGAAATTTTCCTGAAGACTACTGAATTTGAGGAGGGAAGAAAATGATAGTGGCCATTTGATGATAGATGTGTAATATTTACACATCACCAGAAAAAAAGAATCTTTAGTGAAACTTCATTGGGAGTTATAATACCTTTGACACTAAATATATAAGAAATAAGAAACTGAAGTTTATTATTTTCATTGGAGCCACGTTGATACCTTCTAGACTGGTGTGGCCTGGGGAGAAATGGTTTTATACATTCAAGTGTTCATGGAAATTTTTTGGACAGAGAACAGATCTAAAATCCAGCCAGGCATATAGAAATAAGATAGTTTCTAAAAATATACCTTGGTAAACATAGACCAGGTCAATTCCTCCATATTTAGTTTTAAATCTCAATGGAAGGAAATTAACATGAAGGTATATGGGAGGGTAATTCTATAAACATATTTAATTAAACTTTTCTATGCCAAGAGTGGTTATTATGCCAATTCTAAATGAGGGATTTATGTTTTTAACTTTACATATTCCAGTTGGCTTGGAATAGAATAATTTCAGTTAAAAAATATTTTGCCAGGTTACCAAAAAGCTGGTCTTAACTAGGGCCTTAGAATTGAAAGGACTGAAGAAACAGCCTTTCTGGTAATGCAAGCTTTCAGAAATAATATTCTAGAGAACTGCAAAATAGAACAGAAGTGGTGAACCTTTAAAAACAACCATCAAAAATGTGCCTGGGTGGCTCAGTCATTAAGTGTCTGCCTTTGGCTCAGGTCATGATCCTGAAGTCTGGGGATCAAGCCCCGCATCAGGCTCCCTGCTTGGTGGGAAGCCTGCTTCTCCCTTTCTCACTCTCCCTGCTCGTGTTCCCTCTCTAGCTCTCTTTCTCTCTGTCAAATAAATAAATAAAATCTTAAAAAAAAATCCAAGTAGTGCAAACAAACAAAACAAAACAAAAAACAACCATCTGAAGAGTTTTTTGACATTTCTGTAACTTGCCAAGATCCAGCATAAAGGAAAGGTTTCAGGAAGCTGGATTTTTAAATTTTTATTTTATTAATTTTATAGAGAGTATAAGCAGGAGGCACCGAGGGAGAGAATTCCAGGCAGGCTCAATACTCAGAATTGAGCCAGACACAGGGATCATGACCTGACAGGAAATCAAGAGTCAGGTGCTTAACCAACTGAGCCACCCAGGTGCCCCAGGAAACTGGATGTTTTATATGTATATTTTCTTTTTTAAATGATGGTATGTTGCTCTTTTAGTGGAAAAATCTTCATCTGCAGTATCTTTGATCATGCTTTTGCCTACAAAGAAAAACAACTTCTCATCCTGTTTTATCTTTGATTTCAAGAACTTCAATTCAGAATATTAATTTTTAAAAATCTTTCTCATGTTTTTCCAATATCCTAATGTATTCACAAGGAAGCAGCTGGCATAAAAAACAAAATGAAAAGGAATGAACTGAAGAAAAATTTGGATTATAAGCAGAGAGTCTTTATGTGATGACACTAAGGATTTCTCAAACTCAGTAGGGAATAAATGAACCAAATCATTTCTTGGTGTGAAACCTGACAGGTTTTGACTTAGACATAGAGCCTCCATTATAGAAATAGTAGACAATCAAGAAGAACTACATTTTTAAACATTAAAGACCTCTAAATGTTTTTAGGCAAAATTTTTATTTTAATCTACAAAAAAGAGAGGGCCATGCATTAATCTTAGGAACGCATAGGAGGAACTCATGATTTTATATTACTTCTTCTTCCTGTAATTTTAATCATTTTAATTCATAATGGAAAAAGCTGTGCTTCTAATATAGTTCAGTTTATAAATGAATGATGTAAAACAGCCTGTATTACTTTTAGAAAGTTCTAAAAAAAAAAAAGTTCTGGTAGAGCAAAAGATGTATAAGCCAGTCAATATATTTTTGCAATCTATTTCTTTTTTTTTTTTTAAAGATTTTACACATTTGACAGAGAGAAACACAGCCAGAGAGGGAACACAAGCAGGGGGAGTGAGAGAGAGAGAAGCAGGCTTCCCGCCGAGCAGGCAGCCCGATGTGGGACTCGATCCCGGGTCTCCAGGATCATGACCTGAGCCGAAGGCAGTGGCTTAACCAACTGAGCCACCCAGGCGTCCCTTGCAATCTATTTCTAATGAAAGAAAGCTTAAGATAACAATGTAAAAATGGCCCTTCAGACTCATCTTTTATTCTTTTATTCATTAGAAGATTATGTCCACTTATGGGCATCATACTTTGGCATAGTATTTTTTTTTCCTAGTGCAAAGACTTCTTTCTAGAATTCTGGTTAACTTACCAGTAATTATCAGATGATTAAAAAAAACTCATTTCTGGTGGTGCCTGGGTGGCTCAGTTGGTTAAGCGACTGCCTTCGGCTCAGGTCATGATCCCAGAGACCGGGGATCAAGCCCCACATCAGGCTCCCTGCTCGGCGGGAAGCCTGCTTATCCCTCTCTCACTCCCCCTGCTTGTGTTCCCTCTCTGGCTGTGTTTCTCTCTGTCAAATAAATTTAAAAAATCTTTAAAAAAAAAAACAAACCCTCATTTCTTAATTTGATGATACTTTCACAGAAACATACACATGGTGCTAGAAATGGTGGAATCTTCCTAAGAGGATGTTGCCTGATTGAGTACATGTTTGCTATTTATGTCAAGACTCCCCAAGAACAGCTTCCTGGGAACTGCTGCTAGTTGTACTCCCCACCCCCACTCCTTACTATGAAAGTTAACTATGTCATTCTACCCTCCAACCAATGGATAGGATTCTCCTCTATCAGTTGGGAAGTGGGAATGGAATCCAGGGGTAGAAAGAACTATATACTTTGAAAACATTAGATCCTGAATCTTTGCTCTTGCCTAGCAGAACTGAAAAAGTTAGTCTAGGGTGCCTGGGTGGCTCAGAGGGTTAAGCCTCTGCCTTTGGCTCAAGTCAAGATCTCAGGGTCCTGGGATCAAGTCCCACATTGGGCTCTCTGCTTGGCAGGGAGCCCGCTTCCCCTTCTTTCTCTGCCTATTTGTGATCTCTCTCTCTCTGTCAAATAAATAAATAAAATCTTAAAAAAAAAAAGTTAGTCTAGGAGTGGTGGAAAATGAAAGAGTTGTCTCACACAAAAAAATGATTCTGGTTCACTCATAATAAGACATTGTATAGATGATACTTAGTTCACATAGAGCCCTTTGAGGGAGGGACTTGTTATCACCATTTTCTAGATGAAAAAAATATACCAGAGTTTATTTAGTTTGACTTAGTCTCACATATTATAGGCAGAAACACACTGACTTAAGATGAGAGAATTCAGTGATTTTGATTTTCAGTTTGGGGACTAGTGGGATGAACACTTCACCCCCACTCCTTCAGAGGTCATGGACACATCGTACTTGGGCTGTTTCAAAGCTCTCTTTACCTCAAGTCTGCCCCAAGTTTGACAGAGGTAATTGCATATAATTTTATATCATGTTATATTTTACCCCATTCCCCCTTTCAGCAAAGTGATTTTATACATTTGTAATACAGTTAGGTTTTTTGTTTTGCTTATTTTTGCCATGATATTTATTCTTTTCTGCCATCTCCTGACTTCCTAAGTGATTTTTTGTAGTTGTTAATTTGCTTATGTTAAGGTTTATTCTTTTTTATTTTAAGATCTTATTTATTTATTTTTGACAGAGAGATAGAGATCACAAGCAGGCAGAGAGGCAGGCAGAGAGAGAGGAGGAAGCAGGCTCCCCGCCGAGGAGAGAGCCCAATGCGGGACTCGATCCCAGGACCCCGAGATCATGACCTGAGCCAAAAGCAGAGGCTTTAACCCACTGAGCCACCCAGGCACCCCTAAGGTTTATTCTTTGTCTTAAAAAGGTCTTGGATTTGAAAATGCATGTGCTACATATCTACATTGCAGTATCCCACAGTTTGATAATCCTAAACCTCTCCTCTGCTTTATCTTTGTATCTTTCTCTCCCCATAAACACCTGTAACCACTGATCTTCCCACAGTGTCTATAGTTCTGCCTTTTGTAAAATGTTCTACACTTGAAGTCATATAGTATGTGACCTTTTCAGACTGGCATCTTTCTCTTAGCAATATGTATTTGTTTCCTCCATGTCTTTTCATGGTTTGATAGTACATTTTTTGGTTTGTTTGTTTGGAATAATATTCCATTATGCGACATACCACAGTTTCTCTCTTCACCAGTTAATGACATATAGATTGCTTCCAGTTTGGGATGATAACCAAGAAAACTACTGTAAACATCCCTGTGCAGATCTTTATATGAATGAATGTTTTCAACTTAGGTTGAAACTTAGGTATTCAGAAAAATACCTAAGAGCCCAAGTGCTGCCCTATTGTAAAACCTGTACTATTTTGCATTCCCATCAGCACTGGGTATTGTCACTGTTTGGTCTTGGCCATTCTAATGCATGTGTATGATACTCATGTTGATTTGCAGTTACCTAATGACAGATGATGTTGAGTATCTTTTCATATGTTTCTTTGCAATCTGCTTATCTTCTTTAGTAAGAATCTGTTCTGACCTTTTACCCTCTTTTCAAGTGGGTTGTTTGCTTTTTAAAAGATTTTATTTATGTATTTGACAGAGAGAAACAGCTAGAGAGGGAACATAAGCAAGGGGAGTGAGAGAGGGAGAAACAGGCTTCCTGCCAAGCAGGGAGCCGGATGCAGAGCTTGATCCTGGGACTCCAGGATCATGACCTGAGCCCAAGGCAGTTGCTCAACCAACTGAGCCACCCAGGTGCCCCTGTTTGCTTTTTTATTGTTGAATTTTATTAGTCATAGCCTTCAGTGCCCTGTGTCCCCCAAGCACTAGTGTCACGATATTTCATACATTTTTAATAAGTTGTATTTTCATTTACATGTAGTTCAAAATTCTAGAGATTTCTTTGATCCATCTGTCATTTAGAATCCTATTGTTTAATATTTAAATATTGGCTTTTTCTAGCTATGTTTCTTTTACCGATTTCTAGTTTAATTCCTTGTTTGTCATTTTGCTTTTTTCAAGTTTCTCGAGATGTGTTTGATGGCCTGGTATGTGGTTCAGCTTGGTGATCTTCTGTGTGAGCTTATGAAGTTTTCTGCTGTGTTGAAGCATTCCATAAATGTCAATTAAATCCACTTGGTTAATGATTCTGTTCAGGACAACGGTGACCTAATAATTCTTTGCCTCCCTGATCTGTTGATCACTGAAAGAGGATGTGAGTTTTGTTTGTTTGTTTTTCCTATTAGAAGGGTTATAAGTACTATATAGTTATCTATTATTTTTATCTCATAAATTTCAAAATATTTATGACCTCTTCTTTGGGACTTAGATCATCCTTTTGTTTTGTTTTGTTTTGTTTTGTTTTTCACCCTAAACAAAGAATATATTTTGTAGGTCAAGTCATAGTCTAAAGATATATTTCCACACAGCTATCCATAGCAGAAAGCGAGTGTTAAATTCTAGGAATTTAAAAAGCTGGGAATCTCCACCCTTTTTAAAAAAATATTTTATTTATTTATGTGAGAGAGAGAGAGAGTGAGTGAGAGAAGCATGAGAGGGGAGAAGGTCAGAGGGAGAGGCAGACTCCCTGTGGAGCTGGGAGCCCGATGCAGGGCTCGATCCAGGGACTCCAGGATCATGATCTGAGCTGAAGGTAGTGGCTTAACCAACTGAGCCACTCCGGTGCCCCAGAATCTCCATTCTTAAAATCTACTTGTCACAGCAGTCACTAACTATGTTGTTAGCATTGCCCCTACTCTCTGTGGAGGCCATGATCTTCCTGCTGCTGTCACAGCTAGGCAAACGGTGTCACCATCACCTTCACTCTGTCATAGAGCATGGGAATTAAGGATACAGATTCTGAAGTCACACTAACTGGATTTGAACCCCACCACATACCAGCCGTGTGACCTTGGAAATCCCGTTTAATCTCTTAATGCTGCAGTTCCTTCATCTACAAAACGAAAGCTAGATAGTGGCTAACACATTGAGATCACATTGGGTTATTGAAGGGATTAAATAACTTAATGTAAGAAAAGTTCTTAAAATAATACTTGGAAGTGATGAAACACTGTCTAGGTAGTTAGAAGCCATTCTCAATCCCTTTTCCACATGCTATGTTTACTACAGAGCTTGGAAATACAAAAATTCATTCTCAGCCTTTCTTGATTTTAGGGGTATTCATTGATTTGTAGAAGGCTTCATGAAATCACTTGCTTCCCCGATTAAAGGCATAGCTGGGATTCATAGTGCCCTTCTCCACCTTCTTCCATCAACCTACAAAGCTGACACATTGGTTAGAGCTGAAGGAGGGCACGATTAAGACAGTAACTGAGTTTTCAGTTACTAATATCAGCCCAAAGTGGCATATTCTTATTTCTGAAATAATACTTAAATTGCAATCTTTCACAGACATAGTCAATTCAATGATACAACTACTCTAAATAATATTTCTTTCTAAAATGCTTAGCTAGGGCTTAATACTATCAAGCACTGTGCTACACATTTTATATGTGTTATTTTTAATTCTCACAAAACTTGTTGGGAAGGGTACAATTATTCCATGTTCAAGATGAAACTGAGATTTAGGGGGATTACCAAATTTGTACAGTTATTAATTAGAGGAGTAGGGCTTTGAGTCAAAGTTTTCCCAATTTTACCAAGTTTTTAATAGTGGACCTATTCATATTCCTTGTAGATACAGAAAGCAAGCTAGATTCAGAGAAGGAGCATTGGAAATTACCCTCATAAAATTAAATAGAAAACTGGTCAGCAATTAAAGGAAGAGGAGACATTGTCCTTAAGTTACTTATATAGGTAGCTAAAATGACCAAATTGATAGTAATTCAGTTTTCAGATTCTCTTTGCTCATCGTGAAGTAGGAAAGTGCTGCCTAGCTTTGAAGCTGTGCATTTATCCTTCTGTGGTAGAAACCAACATGGTTTGGTCTGAAAGCATTTTGTGTAGCGTTTGTGAACTGGTTAGTGGTTGAAATCCACTTCCTAATTGTCATGTGTCCACCCACTGCTATTGTTACAGACTTAGTGGTAATTCCAAGGTCTGGTATGCTACAAAGAGGCAGTACTCCCCCTGCCCCCTTCCCCCAGCTTGGTATTTACCCATTCAGCAAAAACAGGATAGATACAGATTAATTCTATTGCAACAAAATCTATTTCCATCACTTCTCACGGTAAACATACTACTCTATTTTGTGAACAGACCAACGGGACTGTGAATTCTTACCTTTAAAGTTTATAGCCTTTCTAAAAGTATTTGGAACTTGAAGCGATCTGTAAACATTTATGTAGGAATCATAACCACAACCCAAAATAAACAAACATAGGAAACCATTAGGCTGGCTGGGGAAGTTTAAAACAATAATAAATATGCTCACATTGCTACTAGGAGATAAAATAATAACAAAACCAACTATACAATTAAATATCTTTCTCCACATGGTTATTTATTTTTCCTTTAGAAGTAAACTTAACTCCTTTATTGTTGAAATAGCTATATATTTTTGAATGAAAGAATAAAAGACACAATGAAAATGAAAATGATAATGTCTACAGATGTTATGCATACACTGTGATTTGGGGTAATACAGACCACAATGATGATTTCTATCAGTCTGGTTTTTTGCTCCTTCTGAAGATTTAAGCATTGATGTCATTCCAAACACATAGACCTAAATAAAAATGCAAAAGGAATGTCAATTTCCACTCATTCCTTCTCCATTTTTCTCATTGCTTTTATTTATTCATCCTGCAATTACTTCTATGGCCTTTGTTCTTAAAGAGAGTGAGGGAACTGCAAAGCCACCATTAAAACTCATGTTTTCCATTTAAAGATTTACAGTTGAGGATGAAAAACGAATTACAAGAGTCGGGAAGTACACACATGATGATGCGTAAAATGTGAATGAAGAATGAAACATATAGTAGCTATAAGGTTTCAGGGAAGAGAAAGTTCAGAGAAAGAATGGAGACAGAGAATGAATGGACTGTAGAGGAGGTAGAATTTGAGATGGACTTGAATTCTTACTGTATTCCTGCAGCTCTTGAGGGAAAAGGCACATCAATTGTGGGAATCAACTGGGGCACTTCTGAAAAGCCCTTCTCCCTGATGCTTTGGACCCACTCCTATCTCAGCAGCTGTGGCTGTGCGGGAAAGACTAACCATATCAGGCCTGAGGCACTTATCTCTAAACTCTACTTGTAGGTTTGGCCCTTGGCTGGCATCTGAAATTCATCCTTTGAACTGTCTGATATGTGATAAGGTTGTTTTACCTGACAAGGCACTCAACACCTGCTTTGCTTCTGGGAGTATGGATTGGCATTAGTTAGGGTTTATCATTGTGCCTATGTGACCATCTTCCAAAAAAAACAGGCTGAGATTCAGGAACATGGCTCAGTGAGAAGACACTGCTTTTCACTGCTGAAGGTAGGTTTCTCTTGGAGCAGCCTCTTTCCAGAGGGAGAGTGTAGAAAGTTTATATATATCAACATCTCCCAACTCTGCTTCTTTCCTTTTCCATTACTGCCCTCTGCCATGTGTGCTTACTGTGTTGTAGTGAATACAGGTTCTGTGAATCCTACTAGTGAATCACTGAGTGTCTGGATGGTCTGCATGTCCTCAAAACACCAGTCCACCAGCCCCCTTCATTTTTCCTATTTTTCATCTACCTAGAAGGGGCACCATATTGAAATACTTCCGTGCAGCTGATCACTCTAAATGAAAACAGCAGTAGGGGTCATGTCATCGTCCTACGTAAAGTCTTCCAGTGACCTCTCATGACACCTGTGGTCTTCGGACTTGACCAGGAACGTTCAAGTATCACACACATCTCACCTTGATGGGCAGGTTATAACTACGCTCACCTATCTTTTGATTTCTTAAAAAAACCAAGCTTCCCCCCGCACACACACCTTATTTTGGGTCTTTCCTTGTACATTAACTCTTTCTGAAAGATTCTCCACCCATCTCTTCTACCCAGCTACCCACCAGACACATATGACAACGTAGATTATTCTTATTTTTAAAGTCTTAGTTTTATTATCATCTCTCAAAGAGGGCTTTTATTGCCTATCCAGTCTTATACAGCACCTTTTCCTCTCAGTTACTTGCTTGCATAACACTCTGATGGATTCTCTTATCATTTATCACAGTTTATACTTATATATATTTTTTGCATTTTAATTTTGTGCCTTTGTCATTATTCTAAGTTCCATAAAGACAGGGTCTAATGCATGAATGCAGTATATGTAGTCCCTAATTCAGTAGCCTAGCACAGAGAAACCACTTAATAGTTATTAACTACAATTTTAATATGAATATAGGAGCTAGATGTGGTCAATATTACTCAAAGCAAAAAGACTACAGGGATGTACAAGTATGTTCAATTATTTTGGGATTATATTAATTTTACTCTCAGTAGAATAGAGTTTGTGCAATTTTGGGGGAGTATTGTCCAATCAGAGCAGTGATACTTAAGGATTTTTTTTTCTTTTCTTCGTTCTTTTTTTTTTTTTTTTTTGCAGTATTAGATAAAACAGATAAGTGTAAGCTTGAAGTATAACATTTCTACCCTGGGGCAACCTATGTGAGAATGTGTAGGGGGAACTGAAGGGGCCAGTATTTACTGTGCTTAGGTATGCCTAAGAAATTGGAGCTTTCATCCAAATGCAAATTACTGTCTAGGCTAAGTTGAAAATTGCCCCTATAGAGATAACCAAGTGATTTAATTCCAGAATCAATTCAAGTTTGTCATGCTTAAAAAAGCTTGGAAATCAATTGATCATGGTTATTTATGGCCATATATATATATGTATATATATATATAATATATATATTATATATAATATATATAATACTCAGTGCCATGTGATTTAATTTTAACCACTGGCCCCAAACTGATTATGAGTCACTTTACCTGAAGGTCATTTCCCTCAAAGCCAAATTTCATAAAAATCTTCTTAAACAAACAAACAAACAAACAAGCACAAACTTTATTTATTTATGTACTTACTTATTTGGAGTACACCAGCAGTAGGAGGGGCAGTGGGAGAGGGAGAGAGACTCTTAAGCAGACTCAGCACTGAACACATGGAGCCTGACACGGGCCTTGATCTCATGTCTCTGAGATCTTGACCTGAACCAGGATCAAGAGTTGGAAGATTAACCGACTCAGCCACCCAGGCATCCCCAGAAAAATCTTATTTTAGTAAAACTGATTCTGGGAAATATTTTGAATTTTAAAAACATTAATATTTGTGTCCCACATTGTAATAAATTTTTTTGGAATAGAGTTTTTGAGGTTATGTTTTCCATTGAGAGTAACTGTTACCAAAATCTTTCTAAATACATAGCTGTATATAATAACTGGTCATGTATATTTTCATAAAATGTACTTATAAAAATAACCTTATATGGCTGTAAAGTTAAGGTGTAAGTGTGGTCAAATCTAGCAGCCTTGAGTTATTTTGCTGACTTAGGCTAAGGTAAGATAAGAAACTGCATCAAGCCAATATTCGGGAAACTTTGTTTAAATATCTTGTTCAAAATAGTTGGTTTTGCAAGGCATACCAACTCTATCAGAGGATCTATCTCAAAAAAAATAGTTTTAAAAAGTTGGAATCAAGTTGCTGCCCTCACTGAAGAAATGCTTGAGAAGAATAATATTTATGTAGTATGCACCATACATATATTATATGATTCACTAGACACAAAGTGGGCACTCACACTTGCTGATTATTTAGTTTATCCAACATAACCAAAAATATATTTTGGGAGGACAGAGAATTCTTACTGTTTTTCTTTCTTTCTCTCCTTTCTCTTTCTTTCTTTCTTTCTTTCTTTCTTTCTTTCTTTCTTTCTTTCTTTCTTTCTCTTTTTTGAAGGAGGAAAGGTAAATTGTCCTATGTTTAACATTAAAGAATATCAAATCATAGCCCCAGGTTATAGGCTCAAAACTGATTCTGCTATGTTCATTAGAATCCCTCCTAATGAATTATATTCCAGTCCTCTTTTTTCTTTTTAAGTAAAAATATCCCTTCTACTCATTATATACTGTACATTCAGTTGAAGAAAATTATATGAAGCAAATTGCTGTTTCTCTATTCTTTCAGTGAAAGTAATTGGGGAAGCAAATAACAGAGAATCACAGATTGCTTTCTTTTTCAAGTACTCTTATGAAGGGAAGACTGAATTAAAATGGTGGCCAGCTGGTATGAAGAACCCAGCAGACCGAATTCTGGGGTGGAGTAGGAAAAGAATATGGGGCCAAGCTCCAAGCATTCCACATCTAATGCCACCAATTCTATCTGGATGTTCTTCAACAAACTTCCCCATCTCTCTGATCCTAGTTTCTTAGTCCATCAAATGGAAAACCATAAATGCATTGATAAACTTCCCTAAATATTCAATAAGATAAAATAGACTACCGTCTGGTACATATCAGCACTTAGGCATTAAGCAGAAGTCAGCATCTTTCCTTTAGCTCTGAAAAAGTCACTGGGCGAGGGAAATTTGTACAAACTCAGCAGTTTCCATTCTGAAAAAGGTGGTGTCAATTAGAGTTAGTCTCTTCCTGTTTCCCTTCCTCCTTCCTTCTTAAGGGCTAGACAGTTTAAAAAAAAAAAAGTAGAAACAGAATGTAAGAAAAATAGGGTTTTTTTTTAATTTATATTATTTTAGCATGGCATTTAGGACACTCAAATTCACTTATTTAAATAGTGAAACTTGGGGGCACCTGGGTGGCTCAGTTGGTTAAGCAACTGCCTTCGGCTCAGGTCATGATCCCGGAGACCTGGGATCAAGCCCCACATCGGGCTTCCTGCTTGGCGGGAAGCCTGCTTCTCCCTCTCTCACTCCCCCTGCTTGTGTTCCCTCTCTGGCTGTGTTTCTCTCTGTCAAATAAATAAAATCTTTAAAATAAATAAATCAATAAATAGTGAAACTTGGGCTAATTTGTCTTAACTACATGATTGTGTATCTTCCTTCTCAGTAGCTTTAAATGGATGTCTAAAGGACAGCTCTGAGTTAATATGGCTAAATCCCCAAACCTGGTCTCCCCGAGTCCTCATCTCAGTAAAAGTCATCATCCCAGACATATTCGCTAGGCCACTACCTAGGAGTAAGCCTCCTTCTTCTTTCTTCTTGCCTTTCAACCTCGACATCCAAACAAGTATCATCAAAATAACCTTCAAACTATATTCCAAATCTGTTCCCAGCATTTCAGCTCCATTAACAACCTCCAAAGCCATCATTGCTTCATTCTCATTTCTTCATTTTCTTTATTTTTATTTTTATTTGTTTCACAGAGGGAAACACAGCTAGAGAGGGAATACAAGCAGGAGGAGTGAGAGGGGGAGAAGCAGGCTGCCTGCTGAGCCGGGAAGCCCAATGGGGGCTTAATCTTGGGACTCAACAATCATGACCTGCGCAGAAGGCAGACGCTTAATGACTGAGCCACCCAGGCCCCAACATGTGCTCCTTTTCATTTTATTATTTCATCGGCATTTCACCCTCATTTCTTCCTAGTTTACTAAAGAAACATCCTAACAGGACTCCTTCCCATAAGTATTTTCTGCACAGGAAAATCTGAGCGATACATTGAGTATATAAATAATGGCACACGCCTCCTTAAATATCTTTGGTGGTTTCCCCCAGTATTGAAGATATAACCCAGGTGTTTATGCCTGTGAATCACTACCTGATCTGTCCGCGGCCTTCTTCTTGACCTCAGCTCACATCACAAGAACACTGGCCATCTCACTGCTCCTCAGGCACGTTGTACAATTTGGAATGTTTTAATTCTGTTGAAGAGATTTGTTTCCCTTAAATGCTCCTTTCCTTTCTTCAAAAAGTCTATCTATATTTTGAAAAGGAGTCTGAACATGAATGATACCTCTTCAGTAGGTCTTCGTGTAACCAGTCAACCTAAAGAAACCACGGTCAACCTGTTGATCCCACACAGATTGTGGCTTCTTTGCCCACCATTTGTCATACTCAGTTAGTAGTGGTTGTCCTGTTCTTTTACACACCTCTCCCTAGATTATAAGTGCTGTGGACAATGATAAGTAACAAAGTATCAAAAAATGTTGAATGAAAGGGAAGGAAGACATGAATAGATGCTTTATTCCTTCTTTCATTTTTTAAGTCATTGGTAGCTTAGACTTTCTCCTGTGTGCGGTAGCACCCAGCGAAGTATTTTGCACAGATTTGGCAATCAGCGCCCATTTTTAAAAAAGATTTTATTTATTTTAGAGGGAGAGAATCTCAAGCAGGCTCCATGCTGAGTGCAGAGCCCGATGTAGACCTCCATTGCATGAACCCAAGATTACAGCCTGAGCTGAAATCAAGAGATGGAAACTTAAATGACTGAGACACCAGGCTCCCCCAGTGAATAGTTTTGATTAAAGTGTTCCACCACTCTTTTATTCTTCAGGGAGTAATTTCAGGGCAGCACTGTTTTCTTGTTCCATCTGTGGGTATATTATTGCCAATTTTAGCACCTGT
This sequence comes from Spilogale gracilis, assembly GCA_004023965.1. Taxonomy (NCBI): domain Eukaryota; kingdom Metazoa; phylum Chordata; class Mammalia; order Carnivora; family Mephitidae; genus Spilogale; species Spilogale gracilis. The sequence goes on along the minus strand of PITA01005205.1, from coordinate 83,677 downwards.
GTAGCTGGATTGAAACAGGTGTTCAGAGGGTTCTAGAGCTGTATATTTCATAGTAAAATACAATAAAATGAGTGTTACATAGTAATGTCAAAAGTAGCTTTTAATTTCAAAGACATGCAATTTTATCTGCAGTGATTTAGAGACAGTGTGAGTCATTTCACTGTAGTTTCCTGTTCTGAATGAAAGCCAGCAGTTTCCCGCACAACTTGAAGACCTATTAAGAAATGTAGAGGACATTCGGATTATATGTTGAGCAGAAAAGTCAGAGAATTTTACAGCTGGAAGAGATCTTAGTGATTGTTAAGACCCATATTTTATTTCTTGTATCAGGGAATTGAGATTGAGAACAGTTACTGGCTTGCCTAGTTTCTTAAAAATGGGTTTAGTGATCTCTTACCAATCTTTATAATTATACTTCTAAAACTGCTGTGTAACTTACCAAACTACCAAGTTAGCAATTAAAAAGGGAGGGGAGGGGGCACCTGGGTGGCTCAGTCGTTAAGCATCTGCCTTCAGCTCAGGTCATGATCTCAGAGTCCCAGGATCAAGGCCCACATCAGTCTCCTTGCTCCGCAGGAAGCCTGCTTCTCCCTCTCTCACTCCCCCTGCTTGTGTTCCCTCTCTGGCTGTGTTTCTCTCTGTCAAATAAATAAATAAAATCTTTTTAAAAAAGGAAAAAAGAGAGAAAGATTTTTAAAAAAGGTTTTTTTGTTTGCCTATTATTTCTGATCAGGACAAATTACATATGTAATTCTTCAGTCTTTAAAAAATACTAATATATCCTATTGCTGTACTTGTGTATATTCTTTCTGGACCTTAGTTTCTATCAGATAAAGGGAGGAATCGTCTCTTCTGAAATCTCAAAGTTAGAGCTACATGAACAAAGGAGTAATAATAATCACTGCGATTTCCTATTAAGGAACCTGCAGAAGATCACTACAAAAAGACCACATGTTTCAGCATTCTGACAAACATGTAGAAGGATAAGTTTCCTCACCGTTTTTCAAGAGAAGTAACAATCCTTGGAAGAGTAAGTTAGAGTGTAGTGTTCTTCAGGCACACAATCCAATGTTCTTCCCGACTGATGCCTTTAAATTCTCTCTCCTTTTTCTCTCCCAGTCTTTTTTGGTTTCTCTTGTGTAGTTGTTGGGTACAACAAAAGGATTTGGTAAGACATGTATTAATGTGGATGTTATTTAGTTCAAAATAAGAGTCCTTGGAGTCTGAATTGGAAGAAAACGTATAGTTCAGTAAATTAGTTAACTTGAAAAGGGTAGAGGTCCCTGGAATTTGTTGGCGACTGTGTAATTATTGCTGAAAAGCATAATCGGAACATGGCATTACATTAGGAAGTGTCCTTTGATCACATCTTCCATTCAAGGTCTATCAGGACCAGTATGTTCACCACCCTAAAGACTTCCTGAAGAGCGGCCACTGCAGATGGGGGACTTTCAGTCTCCCACGTGTGTGGCCTCACATAGAAGTCAGGATGGAAGCCAAAGGCTGGTAAGAAGTTTCTACTTCTTCCAAAGCCTCTGGAAGCTAGAATTAAAGGATACAAAACGGTGAAATAGGGAGAATCAAATTATGTTAAAACTAAACATTCTCTCCAATTTAGTAAAAGTCATTTTTTTTTTGCCACTATTGCAGAACTTCCAAGTGTGCACATAAAAATTATTGAATTAATTGTGAGATGTTCTTTTCCTGATTGAATGGAAGCTATTTAGGGCCTTATCTGTTATCTAGCATAATCTTGTTGATCTTGTGGTGCCGCTTATCTCACAAGACTGGGCTTTTTTTGGATTTGCATTAGAAAAGACAAAACCTGTTTTTCAGGAGTAGAAATGCCTCTTCATGTTGCCAGGAGCCATAGCCAACTTTCCAAGTATTTATTTACATTCTTAAAAAAAATTGTGCATTGCAATGTTGCACATACTTGGGGGAAAAATTACACTGCGATATTTGGTTTTAAATAGTTTCCTTTTCCATGACTTAAACTCATACCCAACGTATGGACACTTTTTCAAGTTGAGAACAAAAAGAGCTGGAAAGAGGATCCATGTGTCACTGCTATATGTTCTTTTTGGTTTGTGTGTGTGTGTTACTGTTTTTATATTTGAAAATGTGGAATCAGAAGAGCCAAAAAGGAAGCGTAGAAGTCAGTGAGATAATTCTTTGATTTTGCAACTGTGGAAAGAGGTTAGAGCCAGGCTGTTGATGGCAGAGGAACCAGTAGCTGGCTAGATAAATCAGATTTTCAGACTTAAATCTCTCCTGGCACACTTTCCTGCTTCTCCTGATAAATTTGGGAATAAGGACACAGAGAGTCATTGTCACCAGCTGTGTTGTGGGCATGATTGTGGCATCTAGAACCCGTAGAGCCATAAATAACAGCCAGGTCGGGCGCCTGGGTGGTTCAGAGGGTTAAAGCCTCTGCCTTCCGCTCAGGTCATGATCTCAGGGTCCTCGGATCAAGGCCCGCATCTGCCTCCCCCCTCCTCTCTCTCTGCCTGCCTGTGATCTCTCTCTATGTCAAATAAATAAATAAAATCTTTAAAAAAATAATAGCCGGGTTATCTTTTCTGTACAGTTTTAGTTTATAAAAGTTTTTAGACTCAGTCCTCTTACTAATTTGGAGGAAATATCCTTATATAATACAATTTGAGAATATTTAAATATAACAGTGAGAATTTGAACTGTCGTGGTCACTACCTGATATTGTCACTCTTTACATTCGACTTCTTAACTCCTAATTACTTGAGTTATTTTAAGCAGGCCTTTACAGGTCAGTAACTTACTGACAAGAAGTTTCAGAGAAAAAAAGGAAATTAGGATTTATATTACCTGTTGTTATCCAAGGGAAATCAGGTTAAATCTCCTAAAATTACATGTTACTGTAAGAATATGATTGGATTTAAATAAAAATGTAAGAAACACATCTATTAAAGAAAATAAAATATATCTGATGATACTATCGATTCTCTTTAAAAAACAGGAACTATGTTTACAATATTTCAATTATATTCTTAGAAAAAGAAAAACATTTAATATTTCTAAATAGAAAAAAAGAAAAGACTCTGAGGAGTAAGAGGACATAAAGTCATAAAATTAGGACAAAATTAAGAGAAGTCTCTTCCTAGCTGGATAATGCCCTGATTATGGAAATTAAGAAACTAACTAGGAAATGTCCTATTAAAGTACCTTTTTTTTTTTTTTTTTTTTAAATTAGAGACTAGGGGCGCCTGGTTGCCCCAGCTGGTTAAGCATCTGCCTTTGGCTAGGTGGTGATTCCATAGCCCTGACATTGAGCCCTGTGTTGGGGGGGGGGGGGGTCCCAGCTCAGCAGGAAGCCTGCTTCTCCCTCTCCCACTTCCCCTGCTTGTGTTCCCTTTCTCTCTTTCTCTCTCTCTCTCTCTGTCAAATAAATAAATAAAATCTTTTTTTTTTAATCAAAATGAAATAAAAGTAGAGATTATAGGATGTCTGGGTGGCTCATTCAGTTGAGTGTCTGCCTTTGGCTCAGGTCATGATCCCACAGTCCTGGGATTGAGTCTGGTAGAAGGCTCCCTGTTTCTTCCTCTCTTTGCTGCTTTCTATCTCAGTCTCTGTCTGTCTCTCTCTCTCTCAAATAAATAAAACCTTTAAATAAAACAAAATAAGTTAGAGATTATGATGGGATGAAATTTTAAATAGAATAAAGGAAAGCATATGTAGCATTACATTGTAGACTTGTCCTTTTCTTTTGCTATTTTTGAGGAGTGGGCCTAGATCGTTGGTGTTATGTCACGTGAGTCCTGCAGGAGAAGGTGATGTTATTGGTGATAATAATTCAGTCAGTCTGTAGTCAAAACAAAATAAGGACTTTTCCCATCTGTCAACATTTAATAAAATTTCTAATAATTCAGGAGCTCAAGTTTTTGACATCTTTGTCCCTATATATAGAAAGAAGTGTGGTTCTGGAGTAGAAGCATAAACCTACCAGAGGATGTCAGTGGCTTTGAATTCTTGGCATTTCCTTAGATTTACAACTATAGTATATATTGACAGATTAAAATGTATAGATCAATAATTATTAGTAAAGAATAGGATATATTTTATAAAAAAAACAAGATAATGAGTGTAAGTTTTAGTCAGGGTTATGTGGTGAATGTTTAACAACTGATTTTGGGGTGTAAAAACATTCCTGGCCATTTGCTGATTTCAGTGGTTTAAATATTCCCCACATTGCTAATCGTGGACTGAGGGCAGCTATGGGAAGCACTGGGCACGGCACCATGGGCTCTCAAGAATAGAGGTGCGTTTCCTCCAGCAATCACCAATTTTAGCTCGCTCTTTATGCTTTTTTTATACCTGAAATATCCAACTTTTACTTCCAGTCACAAAAACCTAATGCACTGATAGGATTTCTGTACTAATCTATGAATTACATTTTGCTTAAAATGAAATCGCTACCTTTAGCATTAGTTTTCACTTCATTAAGTTATTAAGACAGCGTATTTGGTAATTGAGTTGCAAAGTGCCCTCTTGACACTAATAGAATTATTCATTTAGAAAATGTTCCAACACGATGTCTTTATTTGCTTGAGAAAATTGTATACCCAAACTATATCTTGAATTGGTCAGGGCAGTAGTACCCAGACAGGAAGTGAAAAGTTCCTTCTTGGCGCAGTGGGCTTCATATGACCGCTCTCTTTTTATCTGTGTCTTCAGTAGCCACATTTTCCATACTGTACTTGACCCTTAAGTCATCCAACTCTTCAGACCTGGAACCTCATTGCCAAATGTGGGACCTGTTTTTAACAACACCATGAAATCCTGTGGTGTGAGTATGTTTTGTGTTCTCTTCAACCGTATTTCTTTTGCCTATTAGTGTTTATATGAATTCTGATTTACTATTTTATACGTTTTATCTAAAGTTTCCTAAGCTCACTTTGTGTGTGGTAAGATAATAAAGGAAGGTGTAAGTGAAAAACCTTTTGCATACAACTATACCTCATTAGTTGTGGATTTTGCATTTGCAAACTTAGCTATTTTCTATGGGTTATCTGTAACCCCAAACCTGTACTTGATGTGTTCACTGTCATTCACAGAATGTGTAGAGTGTGAAAAAGTTGAGACCCTCAATGCACATTTCCCAGATGATGTTGAAAAACGTGACTGTTTGACTTGTTTCAGTTCTCGTGCTGTAAACAAGTGTCATTTCCACAGCCTACTTAGTGTCACATATCTCACATTTTTTGGGTGTGTGCTTTTTGTTGGTGATTGTGCTTCTTAAAATGGCCAGCAAGAATAGTTGTGAAAGGCTGTCTTGTGCTCTAAGTGCAAGAAATCTGTGACGTGCCTTATGAAGAAAACGTGTGTTAGATAAGATTTGTTCAGCATTGAGCTATAGGGCTATAGGCCATCAATCCAATGTTAATGAATCAATGACATAGTATATCCCAACTAAGTAAGAGGAAATGCATGAATCTAGGAAACACTTTTGTAGAATCATCCATAATATTTGACCCAATAGCGGGGCACTGGACATCATGGCTCATCCATCTTGACACATAAAATTAACCATTGTGCAAACCAGTTTTAAAAAAGCCTAGTGGATAGTATTGTGGTGAGGTGAAAAACCAAAGAAATATATGGTGATATTACCCAGGGTTAGGAAAATGTTAGGCCTTTCCTGGCTGGTATTTTCTGTAACTAACCATATGTAAGAAATCTGTATTGACTTATCTATAAACACAGATAAACGAGGTCATGTATTGATGAGTTGACAAACACATTGGGATTAGAGGCTCTGAGGAGCCTAGCCCTTTATGTCCTAGAAGCTGTGGCTATTTGCTAATTCAGTATTGGTGGTGATGGCCTAGAACCTAACTACCATGAATAATAAGAACCGACTGTACATCCAAATGGTGCAATGATCTGTCTCAGTAGATCAGACGCGTAAAGTGAGTCCCAGACCACACATCCTCATGCGTAATGGCCTCCCTTCATGGATGCCTAAAAGGAAAATTAAACCCCAGATGTTGCATGTGGAATTATCTTTGCCACCGCTACCATCCTTTCTCCTTCCCCCTAAAATGCTGTCCTTCCTTTAAATTCCTTAACTCAGTGAAAGGGATCATCATCCTGTCAACAAACCAAACGAAAAGCCAGGACGTCCTCCTTTAGTCTTTCTTCTCTGTTAATAAAACTCCCACGACTGGTCAGTCAGCACATTCTGGTTTTGGTGATTTGCTTATATTTTGTCCTTGTACTGTCTCTCGGTTCTAGTCATTCCTTTCTCACTATCTCTGTGTTGTAGATTTACAGCTGAGATCACTCGGTACAGTCAGGTGGGGCTGACTTGGATGGTCAGAAGGAAATGAAATCAACTGTAATTTAATAGATGGAAAAGATTCGGTTAGATAACTTATATAAGCCTCAGTTTCCTCATCAGCAAAGTAAGGAAGTACCTGTGACCAAATGTAATTTGGACGACTACCTGTCAACCACCTGCACACAACTGACGCCCTCACCCGGAGAAGGGATTAGTCTTACTTCTAAGTCTGTCACCGTTGAGTGCCAGAAACGTGACAATGAATGTTCCAATGAAGGAAGCCATGTCAGTGGCTTCTATTCTTGCAAAATTTATAACCTCTTTGTGGAAATTCTATTTTAATAAGATAATTACGGTTATCTTAGCTATTGCTTTTTCTTTTGCTTAGGCTGCTCTGTTTTCAGTGGTCATCTTCCCACTTGAGAACATTGAAATTGGAGTCAGAATTGACTTGAAAAGATAGCAAATGTCTTTATTTCATTTCATTACATCACACCACAAGCACGGGTCCAATTTATCTCTTGCAAAGGCAGTTATCAACGGGTTACGTTTTTTTCCTGTACTGAAATATTCATTCTCCACAAGCCTAAAACCACTCCATTTGTTTCTTATTTTCGTCAACACATTGTAACTATCCTGAGGAACTGTGTCTTTAATTATTGGGCTTTGTACCCGGGACAGACTGCAAGGACCAGGACAAAGCAGAGCAGGGAAGAATGCCTTTGAATTCAAATTTCAATCACATTGTTGTTTGAATCTTGAGATTAAAGATGTGGACAAATAAGAACTAATGTGGGGCCCTGGAGACAGGGAGAATGGGTGTTTAGCAGATGTTTAAAAGTTACTGAGAATTGTAAAAGTTACTGAGAACTACTGGGGTATGCCAAGAATCTGTGCCTATTATCTCTATGTGAATGCCTCTAAAACAGCATTACCCAGACATATGGAACAGGTTTTTTTCCTCCCCAGAAAGAAATTAAACTTTACGGAAAGGAAGTAGAAGGAGCAGACAGAATTTATTTAGTATTGCCTCCTGTGGACCATATTACTCAGAGAACGACACAGAGCAAAGCCCCCAGAGAGAAGTGGCTTCTGTAGCTAAGTGACTCAACCAAGTGTTTAAAGCATTTTAAATTTCCCCAGAGTTGAACTCTCTCAAATGCAGCTGAGATCTCTTTAGCTGGTCTAAGAGGTTTACTTGAACTTCGAACAAACTTCTTGGAATCAAATTAAAAAAATTTCAAAGGACCCAACTATCCACTAAAGAGTTCAGGATCCACTAAAGAGTTCAGGATCCACTGTAAATCCCAAATTAGCAGAGATCGTTGCTAGGCTTCAACTTTTCTATGTCACTGCAGACTCTTGAAAATAATTCTGGCTTTCTCTGATGGATGAGAGGGTAAGAAAATCTTTCTTTTTTCTTTCTTTCTTTTTTTTTTTTTTAATGAAGCATCTTTTGTTTCTAAGCAGAACATACACACACAGATTCTTTTTCATGTAAAGCTCCATGAGATACAACACATTATCTCTAACAAATATCAATTGATTAAAAAGAGAAAGACAAGGGCACCGAAGTGGCTCAGTGGTTAAGCCTCTGCCTTCAGCTCAGGTCATGATCCCAGGATCCTGGGATCGAGCCCCATATTTGGCTCCCTGCTCCGCGGGAAGCCTGCTTCTCCCTCTCACTCCCCCTGATTGTGTTCCTTCTCTAGCTGTGTTTCTCTCTATCAAATAAATTTTAAAAATCTTTTAAAAAAGAGAGAGACGAGTGCAGTAAAAAGAAGAGAAATAGGAGAAATAGGAAGTATTGCTTCACAACAATAAGAGTACTAGTATTTCCTACTCAGTTATGATCTCCAAAAAACTAGAGTCATACCTGTTTTTAGTTGTCACGTTTCTTCCCCTTTGTATATTTACCCTTGATTATTGCCTGCAAACTACTCTTTCTTGGCAAACTTCATTTTCAGCCGCAGGAGGCAGATGAGACCTTTAGAGAAGTCTTAAAGCAAAGCAGCGTAGAAAGTCTTTGAACTCAAATTTCAGATTGTTGTTTTAATCATGAGATTAAAGCTGTGCACTAGTAAGAGCTAATGTGCAGACAGTAAGAATGGGGTGTTTAACAGATGTTTGAAAGTTACTGGGAGTAATAAAGGGAAATACCCAGAAACTGTGGCAATTACCTCTAACGGAATGGAAAACTACCCTTTTGCTAACCATATTTGTTAGAAATTCATTAGATTTGTAGTATGAACTTTGCAGATACAAAGTAATGACAGTTTTTCAATTATTCACATCAACTATTGTTTTGATGTTCCTTTTTTCAAATAGGAAGGTAATCCCCTTCATGGAGGGGAAAAAGTAAAAATACTACTTAAAATAAGCTGGAGTTGTTTGTGCCTTCAAAGGGATAGAACAGTACGTATTTATGAGGACAGACACCTGTACCCTTTCCTTGTGATTACAGAAACTAGTAGGGAAGGACGAGAAAGGAAACACTGGAATTTAAAAGCTCTTACTGTGCTTTTTGTGGTATAAAAATAAAGAGGTCATCTGGGTCTCTTTTTTTTTTTAATTTAAATTTAGTTAGCCAATATACAGTAAAATGGGGCTCTACCTTTAGAAAGAAAGAAAGGAAGTCTGGAATGAAGTCTTTTATTTTAATAAGAGTTCTAAGGAATCTTTACATATGCAAAGGCTGAAGCTGAAGAGGGGATTGTATAAATGGCCGTATGTGAAAATATAATGGGAAATGTGTTCCAACAGTACCTGGGGGTAAAATTGCCTGAGAAATGGAAAATCAGAGAGATAAGACAAGAATTTTTATTTTTTAAATAATGGTTATTTTTTTAAAAGATGTTATTTATTTGACAGAGAAAGAGACAGTGAGAGAGGGAATACAAGCAGGGGGAGTGGGAGAGGGAGAAGCAGGCTCCCCGCCGAGCAAGGAGTCCTGTGTGGGGGCTCAATCCCAGGACCCGGGAACCGTGACCTGAACCGATGGCAGACACTTAACCAACTGAGCCACCCAGGCACCCCAAGAGGAGAATTTTTTAAAATATGGCCAAAGCACAGAGAGAGGCTAGAGTCAGCAAAAGAAGGTGGAAAGAGAGATTCCAAGAGACTCAGTGGTCAACCAACTTGTGAGAACACCCAAAATCTTTGGAAAATGATACATGCAAGAATGTTTTGGTGGTTTCTCTGAGGACTTAAGGAAAAAAGAGTTAAGTTCCAAGTTTGAATTATTGTAAAAATCAAAGAAAAGAAGGGTCACATGAGATGAAACCTAAGTGAGATATTCTTAATCTATAAGAACGCAAATGAAGGACTTGAAGTTAGTCAAACTTTGTATTTACTGCAAAAATTGGAGTTGGCTTGGCAGATTAAAAGTCAGGCTGCTCATCACATGGGTTTGGGAGAGAGGCCCATGTGTATGAAGATCTAACGAAATTTTTGGTAAGAACTGATCCTGAGGAGGAATTTAACCAAATAAAACTTGAAAGGTCAATGGGGAGAAATTTTTGAGTAGAGTAGGGTATAATTATTGAGGTTTAGGTTGTACTTTGACACTAAGTTTGATAGAGAACCCCAGGGAAAAGGGGTGAAAGAAAAATGACTTGGATCACACACACACATGCACAAACTCAATTACATGTGTGGGGTATAAGCAGTGCTCCCTTAGAATCTATAAACACAGTGCAGGGTAAAAAAGGGGGAGAATACTGTCTTGTCTTAGTCAACGTGTGTGTGTGGGGAGGTTCACACACCAGCAGTCCGGTTGAAGAATTTGGCCTGGTGATGCCTTGATCGTTTAATAAGACTAACCCACTTCTGATTAGAGAACTAACAGAAGGCATCATTCACTGGGCCATGTTGGGCCCATGACGGCAGTAGCAGAACAGGAGGTACGGGAAAATAAAGCTCAGAGGGCAACTGAGAGGCTTGCACTCCTGAGCACTTATAAAAATAACCCTTTGATTTATCTGGGAGACAGTTGAGGAGGACGGACTTCTAGAAACCTGCAGGTGGGAGCTAAACTGAGTAAGGGCATTTTGTTACCAGCAGCATAATGATATTTCACTCCTGTTCTGGTGTGGATTGTATCAGAGAGGTAATCTCATCTTCAATTTGCCTCAGTGTTCACTACCACGAAACAAATTCAGCTCTTGAATTGATGTAGTCAATCAACAGCAGGCTTGCTGTTATTAGTAACTGCCACTTACCAGCTCGGAATCACAGCCTGGACTGCGGACCATCGTTCACTACGGTGCAAGTTGTGATGAGTCACACATATAAGACAGTGTCACATGTAGAACACCTGCAGAATAGCGACACACCTTATTTGCTGCTTTCACATTTGAAATGTGAGTTAATAACAGATAAGGTTTTTTCATATTTATACAAAAGTATATGTTTATAGAGAATACTCTACTCTTGACTGTTATATGGGGGAAGGATAAACCAAGGTCTTGGTCTTTGCTCTGAAAAAGCATTTACAACTTTTCTTACTGAAGGTGTATTTTAATGCAAAATGATATGAAATGTGAAGTATAGGGGCAAATTTTAGTTATGAGAAGTCTGTGGGCTGAATCAAAGTCAGGACAATAAATAATTCTCTGGCTGTGTATTCTGGGGGAAGTAATGTTAATGATAATTACCTACTACTACTTCTTCTTGAGGTAGTAATAATAAATTTTAAAGTCATAGCAATTTTGTGATAAATGAAATATATGATGAGCACCATGTATAGTATACAAACTTATTCTAATTGTTTGTTTTCAGTAGAAATTGAATTAATCATGGTAGAGCCCTTGAGAATTGTTGGTTGACTTTTATCCACAGTTTCTGTAACTGACCTGGAAAAGAGATATTCAGGGATTTTTTTTTTTAATAAGTGCCAGGATGATACAAATTCTTTTGCTTTTTAATAGGTAAAACTATATTCATGAAGTTATGAACAGAAAGACAGAAGAAAAATATATATAACTGTCATTAAACACATAAAGGATAAGCTCCAGGTAGTATTTTTTTATGTACATCTGAAATTTGTAAACATTCTGAAAAGGGTCAGATAGTAAATATTTCAAGCTTTGTGGGCCCTGTCTCTGTCAAAACTACTAATTTCTGCCATGTTAGTGAAATAAGCACTAAGACTTCACAATGAATGTAGCAGTTTTGCAGTAACACTTTGTTTATAAAACACTTTGTTTATAAAGAAAAAAGCAAGTGTCCAGATTTGGCCCATGGACATTATTTGCCGACCTCTGGTATATAGTAAAACTAATAATATAATTCTGGATGGTTTCTTGACAACATTAGGCCAATAGAAGGCAATGACATACGAAAGACTTCCATGGGCTGGCGTCATGAGGAACTTAATGAGAGATTAGATGCTTATTTATTTATTAAACCAACATTGAACAATGGTTAGCAGCAGATTTTGCTATAGGTAAAAAGACTTGGAGGACATAGGTTTTGCCTTCTGAGGAGCAAACATGGATTGCGTAATGACTGGTTGTTATACTTCAATAATGCTATAATGGTGAAGAAGGTTTTTAAAGACCCAATTAGATTGATCAAAGGATTGGAAAGGTTTCTTTATAAAGATACACTTAAATCATTAGGACTCACAATCTGGAAAGAATAGCTAAGAGGCTATGTGTCTGAATTTAATAGAAATAACGTTATAGATGCTAATAGGTTTCATGTGGTTATTTATATGGTAAAGATAGCTTGGGGAGTCATTTTTATTGAATGTTTTTGTGCATGCTACTTGAATAAAAGACAACACTATAACAGGAGAAGAAGCAAAAATTCTCAAAAAATAGTTGAGCTCTGATACTCAGCATTTCACGTTTTCTTTATGTATTAACATTCAGATTTTTTCTGGACATACGTATTTTTGCATTGTTATCATAGTTGAGAAGTGATTTTTTTTCACTTAACTTGTGGTATATATTTTCATGCGATCAGTCATAATCCCATTCCATTTTGATGTTCTCTTCTGATGCCTTTGACTTTTCATTCCACAGTATATATTACCATTTGCTGTCTTCCTAATATACTTATGTTTAGCAGAATTTTCTCTCCTGAGCTTCAGATAATTCTCTCACCTGTCTATTGCATGTTCCCTTGTCTAGTCTACAGATGCTCTACATGTCCTGGAAATAAATTGTCATTAGCCCTGCTCGAAGCTATTATGCTTCCTTGACTCATCATTTTTTCAAATGGTGTTATAAACCAAACTCTCAAGGCCATATTCTGAGATTTAATTAAGATTTCTTCTTCTTCTCTGAGTCCCTAAATGGTTCTACATTAAATCTTGTCACTTTTACCGCCTTGGAACTAGTCTAGCCTTAGTCTAGCCCATAATTTTGCTCATTGTGAGTGTTGCCAACAACTCCTCCCTGCCTTCGGTCCATCTTCCTCCATGATGCAGAACTGGTCATTCTAAATATCCATCTGCTTCTATTCCTGGTTAAAATCCCTTAGTGACTCTCAGTCATAATCCAGACTCCTTTAAACACAAGTCCTAGAAATCTCACTTAAGCCTGCCTACAATAAATGAGACTTCTCTTGTTCTGCAATTTAGAGGGGTGCAATGGGCTGACAAGCTCCCTGGCTCAAATGGTGATATTAGGTGTCTTATCTTGGTTTCCATGTTTTTGTATCTCTATCACCGCTCTCACTCTTTTTTCTCAGCCTACCTCTCTCTCTCCCTCCCACCTCCCGTTCTCCAAATCAATTAAAGAATAAATAAAAAGTTAGTGTGTGTCTAAGTATCTCTGAACAAAAGTGCAAGGAAGAAAGACAAAGAAATAGATAAGGTAAGGAAAAGAAACCTAATTGTCTAAATATGGCTCAAGCTGACCTCATAGATTTGTGTGGTCTGACTGAAATCCCACTTGAGATTCAGACACGTTATTAGACACTCAAATGATTTTTATTATTTTGAGTTAGAATTTGTATGAATTAATGTATATAATTTATTTTGCCATTCGATTTATTCTAATTTTCTTTTGTTTCTGATTTTTTTGTTGAGCAATGTAACTAAACAATATGCATAAATACTTTCTCCAATTGAATCTTGTTAAGTAAAAACATTAATAACGAGGCATGAAAAGTGCTCTGGATATCTGAAATATATAGGCTGATATAAAAATTCAGAAATTTGAAACTTGCATGTGTACACATAGACACATACACAGCAAACTTTTTGTATATTTCAAAGTATGTATTGTGCTCAATTCATGATTTCTAAGTAAATAATTTTGAAACAGTATACTTTTAGGTGCTAACTATAATGGTAATCCAAAACATCCATAGTAAGGAGGAAAATAACAGTTTTAAATTCAAAAACATAGTTTGAAAATGTTATTTGTTACCTACTTTTTGTACCTAATTTTTTGGCGCCCAGTGAGATCTGTTGACCTTTCGTACTACATGCTAATGCATGTCACAGTGGAAACCAGTATAAGGAAGGCATTAACTCCAGCTCTGGGGTGGTCCTCTGGGTAGGAACAAGGAGTACTACTTTGTATATACAGAATGATGTTTCAGGGCCTTTTTGGTGAAGTTTCCATCTGCCAGCTGATGAAGATGTTTAGCTCTGCACAGATCCAAGGACGAAGGGCCTACATAGCAGGTCTCTGAGATCAATCTCCATCCTGAGCAATCCACCAGACAAAGAAGGAACACTGCATGAGTAGATAGGGTTTATTCATTCCCATAGTGATTTGTGTATTTATAGACATGTTTTTCATTTTCTTAATTACTGAATCTTGAATCATTTAAAGCCAGACTATACCAACTGTCAATCACAGCAGTCTGAAATTACAAATTTCTTGACAATATTTTTTAATTTTTCTTGTATCATATGTGTAGAGGCTCAAAATCCCCAAATTTGAATTCTCCCATTTTGAAGTTATAGGAAAGACCATTCTAATATTCTAATTCCTTGTATGTATGATAAAATTATTATTTTAATAATAATCTAGTTTATTTTTTCAGGGTAAAATTATTATTTTTACAAGGAAGGGTATGATCTGTTACTTAAACTTTATTGTCTGTGTTTCAGGTTATTACTTTCCAATGTAATTCAGGCCGAATCATTAATAAGTATCTATTACTATATAAAGACAATATGCATTAATCATTATGAGTATTTACCTTTGATTATTATGTTAGTATTTTATTATTTCTTAACTAATAATACTGAGATAAAGGGTGAGGAAGCATACACTTAGTAGATGAGTCATCGTTTTTGTCTGATTACTAGTTTTTAAAGATTTTTTTTTTTTTTTTTTTTTTTGACAGAGAGAAACACAGCCAGAGAGGGAACACAAGCAGGGGGAGTGAGAGGGAGAAGCAGGCTTCCCGCCGAGCAGGGAGTCCCATGTGGGACTCGATCCCGGGTCTCTGGGATCATGACCTGAGCTGAAGGCAGTCACTTAACCAACTGAGCCACCCAGGCGCCCCTGATTATTAGTTTTTAATAATGTGGAGGAGGTTATCATAAAAAATACTATACTAATATTTGCTAAGATTCGATATGTGCAATAGAAACATGCTTAAACTGAACCATATTGCTAGAAACAAACAAAAAAGGAAGTGTCAGTTGATCATCAGATTACTTGAAACAGAATTAATTATTACTATTAAACTTATTTAAGTGTATGATAAGAAATCATAGGGTATACAATGTAGTTCTGAAATATTGATTCAGAACTTAGTAGATTAAAAATGAATAGCTGAATTCACAGAAAGTTCAAACCAAATTACCAGAAAACTGGTAACTGAGGAGCACTCAAGGATTTTGAACTCTTTCACTTTGACCTTTATTAACAATATATATATTGACATCCTTTAAAGTTGTCTTAAAAACAGATGAGTGAATTCCTCAGTCTGAGCACATTAGAGAATGCCAGTAAAGTAACTTTCGCCAAAAGGTTAACTGGCATGGGCACTGGAACTCATCTTTGCACAGACCTGAAAATCAATCTCTCCTACTAGACCCACCTCAAAATGCATTTGGATTTCTGATAATGGATCATGAGTCTTCATTGGAATTCGTATCTGCACACAAGCACCCATGTGAAATGTATGTCTCAGTACACAACCAGAACACACATACATCATGTGCCATTAAATGCCTAGCATGTCTCAATTATGTGACTTGAGCACATGCTCATCATGGGATAATAGTTTTTTCAGTAAAAAGTCGAACACATAAACTGTATTGTGATATGATTTTATTATTTTAACATAAAAAATTCTAAGTAAATATTGTGTATTATGTTATTTTGATTTTTGATTTATTTATTTTACAGAGAGAGAGTACACAAGCAGAAGAAATGGCAGGGGGAGAAAGAGATGTAGGTTCCCTCTTGATCAGCGAGCCAGATGTGGGGCTCGATCCCAGCACCTGGGATCATGACCTGCGCCTAAGGCAGATGCTTAACTGACTGAGTCACCCAGGAGCCCCATATTATTTTGATATTTTAAGAATTGAGAGCAACTGGGGGCACCTGAGTGGCACAGTCAGTTAAGCGTCTTTTTTTTTTTTTTTAAGATTTTATTTATTTGAGAGAGAGAGAGAGAGAGAGAGAGAGAGAGAGAGAGAGAGAGAGAGTATGAGAGGGGAGAAGGTCAAAGGGAGAAGCAGACTCCCTGTGGAGCTGGGAACCTGATGCGGGACTTGATCCTACAGACTCTGGGATCATGACTTGAGCAGAGGGCAGTGGCTTTGGCTTAACCAACTAGCCACCCAGGTGCCCTCAGTTAGGTGTCTTAACACATGGTTTTGGCTCAGAGTATGAGATCAGGGCCTAAGGCAGGCACCTTGTTCAGTGGGGAGTCTGCTTGAGATTCTCTCTCCATCTTCACCTTTCCCCACTTGCTTGCATACTGTCTCTTGCTCTCTCTGTGTCTCTTAAATAAATAAATAAATCTAAAAAAAGTAATTGAGAACAGTTGATTAAATTTGTACACTTTAAAGTTTCTAGATCAATTTGGTTCACCAGCTTATGGTGTTGCAAACAATCAATTAAACAATAGTTATTATGCTTTAAATATAGAAAGTATTTCTAGATAATACATAAATCCTGTCAATTCTAGGTAGGAGGGAAGATAATTTTACTTTTAGTTGTATTCCGTTGCATACTTTTTTACAAAATGGTTATTGTTTAAACATTTTACTATGTGTCATCTGTAACTTTTTAATTATACAGCAAAATGTGGTAAATGTTATAATTAGGAATTGTTTTTTGAAATGTCCCTTGCAACTTCTTTATTGTGGGAATCCAAATGTTCTTAATTCTATGCAAACAATATAAAGTAAATTGGAACTCGAAACATAAATGTTCTTATCGACAAACTTTTAGTAAGTAAATATTTCATACTTTAACTCAGGAGATACTTTGTAAAAATGCGTTTGAACATTAATGTTTTTGTTTTTGAGCTTCCAGTAGAAATTTCATCTGGGAAAAAGTTTCAATTGCCTTTTTTAGAAAAATGATAAAAAGCTGACTTGATAAATTTTTTAAAAAAGATTTGTTTATTTATTTGAAAGAGAGAGATCATGAGTAGGCAGAGAGGCAGGCAGAGAAAGAGGGGGAAGCAGGCGCCCTGCTGAGCAGAGAGCCCGACAAGGGTCTCTCGATCTGAGGACCCTGAGATCATGACCTGAGCCGGAGGTAGAGGTTTTAACCCACTGAGCCACCCAGGTGCCCAAATTTTTCACTCCTATTGGATCATTCAATTCTTACAAAACACATATGAGGTAGGAGTTATTATATCCATTTTTCAGTGACAAAAATTGAAGCTCAGAGAAACTTAGAGCCTTCTCTAAGCCCAAATAATTAGTAAATGGAGAGCTGTGGCTTGATCCATCCATGTGTTGAAATTTCTGTATCCAGAAATTTTTTTTCTTTACAATTTTTCAAGGAAGTATGATGTACAAATAAAAAAATACATAGTTGAAAGTATAAGATAAAAATGTACAATAGTTTATAGGACTTCCTCTATAGGAAATTAAGAAATCAAAAAGTGTGAAAAGTGGGAAATTGTAGTCCAGGAACCTTGTGAGGAGGCAGTGTGGTCTTAGTACTCAGAACATCAGCACTGAGTGGGGATCACTGCTGTGTGTTAGCTACTAGGCATTTTTTGGGCTCATCATGACTGAGTCCCTGTTTAAAGATTCTTCCTGATCTCCCTGATACTTTAGGATTGAAACCTTAACTATTTTTCTCCTACTACTGCCTGAAATACAGTAAGTGCTCATTCACAAATTTCTTTCTTTTTTTTTTTTAAAGATTTTATTTATTTGACAGCGAGAAACACAGCTAGAGAGGGAACACAAGCAGGGGGAGAGAGAGAGGGAGAAGCAGGCTTCCCACCGAACAGGAAGCCCGATATGGGGCTTGATCCCGGGTCTCCAGGATCATGACCTGAGCCGAAGGCAGTTGCTTAACCAACTGAGCCACCCAGGCGCCCCATCATTCACAAATTTCTGATGAATGAATCATCTCTCTTGCCTGTCATCCACCCAGAGACAGCTTTCATTTTCTTGAACCTAAAAAGGATTATTAAGATATGGTTACATTTTTCATAATTATATATAGAACCTAAGTATATAAATATTAAAAGACCTAAAGGGAAAATCACAGTGAAATAATAGTAGGGGAATTTAGCACCTCGCTAACATTAATGGATGGATCATTGAGACAAAAAATCAGTAAGGAAATATCAGCCTTAAATGACACATTAGATCAGATGGACCAAACAGAGAAGTGTCACTCCATCCAAAAGCAAGAGAATGCACGTTCTTCTGAAGTGCACAAGAAACATTTTTGAAGATATATCGTGTGTTAGACCACAAACCAAGTCTCAGTAAATTTAAGAGAACTAAAATCATATCAAGCATCTTTTCTGACCACAGTGGTTTGAAATTAGAAATTAATTACATGAAGAGAACTGGAAAATTCACAAATATGTGCAGATTAAACATGCTACGAATAACAAAGGGGAGGGGTCAAAGAAAAAAAGTCTTGAGACAAATGGAAATAAAACATACCAAAATTTATGGTATGCAGCAAGAGCAATTCTAAGAGGGAAGTTCGTAGCAATAAAAGCCTGCACGAAGAAAAAGGAAAAATCTCAATCTAAATTTACACCTCCAGCAACTAGAAAAAGCCCAAAATTAGAAAATAAAAAAAAAAAGGAAAAGGAAATAAAGATTAGAGTAGAAGTAATTGAAGTAGAGACTAAAAAGATGAAAGTTCTTTGAAATTTTGGAAAAGATAAACAAAATTGGCAAATCTTCATTTACACTCATCAAGAAACAAGATTCAAGGGGTGCCTGAGTAGCTCAATCATTAAGGGTCTGCCTTCCGCTCAGGTCATGATCCCGGAGTCCCAGTATCACGACCCGCATCAGGCTCCATGCCCCACAGGAAGCCTGCTTCTCCCTCTACCTCTCTCACTCCCCCTGCTTGTGTTCTCTCTCTAGCTGTGTTTCTTTCTGTCAAATAAATAAAAGCTTAAAAAAAGAGAGGAAGAAATAAGACTCAAATAAAATCATGAATGAAATGAGATTTACCACTGATACCATAGAACAAAGGACAGTAAGAGAGCACTATAAACACTTACACACTCACAAATTGGATAACCTAGAAGGAACAGAAAAATTCCTAGAAAGATAAAATCAAGACTGAATCATGATGAAATAGGAAATCTCAACAGACCAAATACTAGCAGGAAATTGAATCAGTAATCAAAAACCTCCCAACAAACAAAAGTCTAGAGCCAGATGGCCTCACTGCTGACTCTAACAAACATTCAAAAAAGGCTAACATCAATTCTTCTCAACTCTTCCAAAAAATAGAAGAGGAGGAAATGCTTCCAAACACATTTATAAGGCCTACATTACCCTGCCAGCAGAACCAGACAAGGGTGGCACCTAAATAAATAAATAGTTAAAAAAAATTCCAAGCCAATTTCTCTGATGAGCATGCATGCAAAAATCCTCAAAATGAGCAAACAAAATTCAATAATACATTAAGTGGGTCCTACACCATTTATTCCAAGGATGCAAGGATGCTTCAACATCTGCAAATCAGTCAGTGTGGTACATAGGATTAGCAAAATAAAGAATAAAAATCATATGTTCATTTCAACAGATGCAGAAAAGAGCATTTGACAAATTTCAACATCCATTCATGATAAAGACTCTAAACAAAGTTAGTAAAGAATGTATTTCAACTTAATAGAGGCCATATGTGAAAAGCCCACAGTTGACATCATATTTAATAGTGAAAAACTGAATGCTTTTCCATTAAAATCACTAACAAGACATAGATGTCTACTCTTACTACATTTATTTGACCTAGTATTCAAAGTCCTAACCAGAACACTTATGAAAAAAACAAAAACAAAGAAACCTCACATCCACGTTGGAAAGGAAGAAGTTAAACTATCACTATTTGAAAATGACATCTTAGTATATATGGAAAACCCTAAATACTCCATCAAAAATCTGTTAGAACTAATAAATTGAGTAAATGTGCAGAATACAAAATTAATATGCAAAAACCTCTTGTGTTTCTTTCACTAATGAATTATCAGAAAGAAAAATTAAGAAAACCTCCTTTATAACTATATCAAAAATAATAAAATACATAAAAATAAATTTATCCCAGGAGCTGAACAACCTATATATTGAAAACCTATATAATGAAAAATTGAAGAAGACACAAATAAATGGAATGTTTCTATGCTCAAGTGTTAGAAGCATTAATATTGTAAAAATGTCCATACTACCCAAAATGATCTATAGGGTCAATACAATCCCTATTGAAATTCCAATGGCACTTTTCACAGAGATAAAATAAATAATCTTAAAATTTGTATGGAACTACAAAGGACTGGAATAGTCAAAGCAATATGGAGAAAAAAAACAAAACTAGACATCATGATTTCTGATTTCAAACTCTATTTTGCAGCTATGGTAATTAAAACAATTTGGTATTGACATAAAAACAGACACATAAATGGATGGAACAGATTAGAGATCCCAGAAATATGCCCATTCACATAAGGTGTATTAATTTATGACAGAGGAGCCAACAATAAACAGTGGGGAAAGGATAGTCTCATGCAAAAAAATGAAACTGGGCCACTATCTTATACCACACACAAAATTAACTCAGAATGGATAAAAGGCTTGAATGTAAGACATGAATCCATAAAAATCCTAGAAGAAAATATGGATGGTAAGTTCATTGATAAAGTCTTAGCAATAATTTTTTTAAAAACCAGACACCAAAAGCAAAAGCAACAAAAGCAAAAATAAGTAAGTTGGACTTCAGGAAACTCAAAAATCTTCTGTACAGCAAAGGAAACCACCAACAAAATGAAAAGGCAACCTACCTGAGAATAGAATTGCAAATCCTGCATCAGGTAAGGACCTGATGTCCAGAATATACAAAGAACTCACAAGATTCAATAGCAGAAAAAAAAAATCCATTTAAAAAGTGAGAAACAAACCATGAGCACAAGATCCAAATAGCCACTTTTTAAAGAAGACAGGTACATGAAAAGATGTTCAACATCATTAATCATTAGGAAAATGCAAATCAAAACCATAATGAGATATCATCTCACACGTGTTAGAATGGCTATTATAAAAAAGAAAACAATAAGTGGTGAGGATGTAGAGAAATGGAAGTTCTTGTGCACTGTTGGTGGAAAGGTATAATGGTATAACCACTATGGAAAACAGTATGGACATTCTTCAAAAAAATTAAGCATAGAACTTCCATATGATTCAGCATTTCCACATATGGGTCTTTATCTGAAGAAAATAAAAACACTAACTCAAAAAAACACATGAACCTCATGTTCATGGTAACAATCACAATAACCAAGACGTGGAAGCAAACTTAGTGTCCATCAGTGGATGAATATATAAAGAAACTGTTATATTTCTATATATATTTATATATATATTTTCTATATATTCTATATACCTATATATGTTCTCTATATATTTCTATATATTTCTTATATGTATATATAATTTACACATATACACATATATGTGTATATATATAATGAAATATTTTTCAACCATAAAAGAATGAAACTTTGCCATTTGTGAAAACATGAGAGTATTTTGAGAACAGTATGTTAAGTGAAATAAGTCAGACAGAAAGACATATACCGTATAATCTCTCTTAAATGTAAAATCTTTTCTTTTTTAAAGATTTTATTTATTGAGAGAGAACGGAAGAGAGCACCAACAGGAGGTAGGGGCAGAGGGAGAGGGAGAAGCAGACTCCTCCTCTGAGCTCAGAGCCCCCAACTTGGAGCTCATCCCAGGACCTTGAGATCATGAACTGAGTTGAAGGTAGACACTTAAATGACTGAGCCATCCAGGCACCCCTCTTACATGTGAAATCTTTAAAACAAAATGAAAAAGCTCATATGGAACAGGTTGGTGTTGCAAGAGAGGTGGCTGGAGATGGGAGAAATGGATGAACTATTCTTTTATTAAGTGTAAATAAATTGAATAAATATTTAAAGAAGAGATGTGATCTAATTCCACAATTGTTTTAATTCTCATGTTATATTTACCATCTTATGTTGGGTATTCATTGGTCCCCATTTTCATGTTCAACTAACTAGTCAAAATATCAGGATATATCCTACTATTTTTAAGGGGTTTTAACTACCAAGTTGAGAAGAACTCATGTGGAACATGAATGACTTGAATTCTTTGAATGCACTTAAAGTTGATTTGAGACCTTCTATAATGCTTAGCAAAAGGGCAGTTGCTAAGCCTGGCCATCAACACAGAAAAAAAACAACAACACTTTTTTTGCTAACTGACAGATGACTCATAGTCATAGGTTCCTTTTCATACTTTATTTTCTTATCAGTTCATTTGGGGTGAGGTAATCATATTAAATAGTGAACCTTTCTTTTTCTAGACCTAATGGTTTTAGAGGTTTATGAACAATTATCACATTAACTCCCTTGAAAAAAATGCAAAACATTAAGACCAACACTCCCACTGATGAAGTGAATATACTTCTGTCTCTCAGCTCCTAACTCATTCCTGTCAGCATTTATGTTTCCAGAATGAAGTATTCACTGTCCTCATGCATTCTTTCTCTGCCCTGGGCCCTCCCTTCTCTAAGAATCTTAGAGCTGTTTTTGCCTCTATATAATACCTGTGTCCTGTACTTCTGTCTTCTCTCTAAAACATAACTTGCAAGAACTAGATTTTGAGTAGTTATGATTTAATCGAGATTTAACTCAAGAACTAGATATTGAGTAGCTATGTATGAAGTAAATATATTCAAGTATGACTTAGATGCAGCTCCTATCCAGTAGGCGTTTTTGCTAAGAAAGAGAAACTTTATAAACAGATAGAGTAAGATTAGTACAATAACAGCATTGCATGTCTTTATTATTTTTAAAGATTTTATCTATTTGAAAGAGAGAGGGAGAGAGAATGAGCAGGGGGGAGAGGCAGAGGGAGAAGCAGGGAGCCCAATGTGGGACTCCATCTCTAGACCTGATCTGAGCCAAAGGCAGACACTTAACGGACTGAGCCACCCAGGCAACTGATGATAGAGATTTAAAGAAAATGTTAAAATTTAGCCAGATTATTTCTAGTTAGCTCTGTTTTAATTAACTGTTTTCAGGTGTGCAAAGCTAAAAATATATTTCATACATACATTTTAACAGTGTATTTATGTAATTTACTTTGCTTCCCTAAATAAGCTGGACTGTAATATTTTTAATATTGAATACTGTGAAAGTGGGAAACTAGGCTTTCACATTAGCCCTTTAATTTACCCTAGTAGACAACAGACAAGCATTTCTATGTATGAAACCAGCCATGGTTAAATAGAAATGCTTCAGGTCAATGATAAATAAATTTATGGAACACTTACTATAGGCGAGACACTAGTCTTAATTCGCTCACATAGTCCTTAGAATAATCCCTGGGACTGTTATAACACACACAGTATAGAGGAGGAAATAGTGAAGAAACAGATGCAAAAAATTAAGGTGAGTCATCTAGCTAAGAATCATCACCACGAAGTGGTTTATTCCAAATTTCATATTCTTAGACTCTACCTGTAAGTCTCCTTCAGGTAGGAATGCCGTATGATGGCATATCCACTTCAAGGAGAAGCATTCAGCATTGGAAGTCTCAGATATGTGTTACTAGGTGGAAAGTATGACTGTAGGCTTGAGGAGAGGAGCAAATGGCTAGGTAATCATAGGCTCTCCTGAGACTTTGTATGAATCATACCATTTATTTTGGATGCTTCAGGAAATGAATGTAAGCTATTCTCTATGAAATGCATAATTCACTTCTTTGAGTGAGGACTCTTGCCTGGTATTCAGTCTCTGCCCCATGAGTGGGAAGTACCAAGAATTGCATTCATAAACTGAGATCTTATAAAGAGCACATCTTTTTAGTGTGTACATATGGGGTCTCTCACATTGATGGAGAAGCACCTGCCATGATGGCAGAAGTATGGTTTGCAAAATAGTCACATTGGAAGTTTGTTCTGCCTCTTAGCGTCATCTCAGCATCCGAAATAGCTGGCGTGATAACAATATCACAACAGCTGTGCTATTTTAAAGTGGTTGATTCCTAAACAACCTCCCACTATTACTCCTTTTTCAGATTTGCTCTTTCTATCCATTTGTACAAATGAGTTAATACTTAAACATGAGATAGAGCAGGAGAAACTATGAAAAAATTTGCTACAGTGGACATGTTTTCAGGCATAGTGGTCAAGGATGCAACTGATTTGCCAACTACGTTGCAGTTTATACATGATTAAAAAATGATTCTGTTACCAGGAAGCCAGAGTGGAGACGGTCCAGAATGGTCTGTGACAGTTTCCTCCTGGTTTTTTTGTTTCTTTTTTGACAGAATTTAACTGGGAGTCTACAAAATGTTTTTTCTGTATCATGCAGCTTGATGGTATTAATTGAACACTTCCTCTCTGCATCTGAATCACTGACGAAGAAGTCAGAATTTTTTGTTTCCAAAGGTTAAGGATCACTCAGTGACTTTCTTTGTAGTATGGTAGTTCTGGATAAAAAGATTCTTAATACAATACATTGTCACACAGTTTAATGCTCAGTTTGCTGGGTGAGAAGGAAAATGGGAGCCGTTGCAGGGTGAACAGAATGTCAAGATAACTGAGGTCAAATTTGCTTGCTCAAGAATCTGCTTTGAATTTTGGTTATTCAGCTGTGTTTACTAATAAACTGTGCAAGCATATAAACAAGCAGGCCTAGAGACACAAAGGCTAGACTTTCTGTTTCCAAAATATTGGCCCAAATTGCAAAGTCCGTTCTCAGAAAACAAGTTTCCGTTGGCTAAGCAAAGGACTGTGAAGCAGAAGAGATGGAGTTATTCTAAATTTGTGATATTTTTGATGGCATATTATAAACATTTAAGACATATCCTAGGTATTACTACCAAAGAATAAAAATGGAATGAATCAAACATAAATATACTCATTTAACTGCTAATGAAAACTTACCCCCCCCCAAAAAAGGAGGTATAGATACTGAGATAATGGGATTTTGATATTTTAAAGACAGGGTATGCTAAGTAACAATGACCAAATGGCTCTCCCATTGCAGCTGGCTCCTGAGCCTTCACATCCACATTTTTCAGATCATTTTTAAGATGCTCTTATTTTTTTTTTTTTTAAATCAGTCATACCATATCCGCCATTTTAAATACTTGATTTTTATCTTGTATTCTAGATCTGGTAAATAACAAAACAAAACAAAACAAAACCATAAAAAACACAAAAAAACCCCCTAGGATTTAGTATCCCCTAAGCAGCTCAAGTCAATGATTTAGCTGTTAACATTTTATGAATTACAAGTAAGATACATTTCCCCCAAGAAGTAGTGGTTTTAAAAGCAAATTTACCTTTAGTTTGCTGCTCAAGACAACATCCTTTATTCCCTTAACTTTGCTGACACATCTTAGAGCTCCAAGGAATTTATATTTTAGTCGCTAACTCAAATTTCTATGAGAGATTTTTAAAGAGCTACTAAAATTCCTCATTTTGTAGATGGGAGAAAGAAAAGCTGAGTTTGGAAGATTAAGACTGACTACATTTATGGGCTCTAGAATGGATTTTTCAGAAACATTCAGAAAAATGCCATTTTTAAAGGAATTTTTTTTCTACCTTTATACCCTACAGATCACTGGTTCATGCTCAGTATTCTCTAAAATTTCATGAATTCTGGGTTTTGATCCAAGCATAAATATTTTGAGGGGTTACATTTTGGCCAGACCTTTGGAGAAGATTCTTGAATCTCTCCTCTGTTATCCCCTTGAAGCTGAGGTGAACTCTGTTCAGAGCTTATGACTGAGCTCCATGGCAAATACCTGCCTGTTCGCCTCTCGGAGGCCCCCTCTAGCTCTGAACAGTGAAGAGTTCTGGATTTTACATCCCCAGGGTCAACTCTTAACCAGTGGAAGATTTGGTGGGTGACAGTTGGTAGACAATGGTTTGGAGGTGAGCTCCACACAGTTTCTCAGAAAGGAGCCAACCCCATGGAGCATCATTTGCCACAGCAGAAACCCTCTTTTTAATTTACCCTTTCCTGGGTTTTCTTTCTTTCCTGTCTCATCTTGCCCCTTCCTCACTCATGCATTTCCTAAGATCACCTACCAAAAAGACTGTACCTGAGTCCTTGTCTCATCGTCAGCTCCAGGGATCACAAACTGAAAGAGATTGGCTTCCAATTTCTGTGGAAGAGATACTTCAATATTTTCTAATACCAGTAACCAAAGATTCAGTAGGAGTCTTGAACATCAAAAATTGACAAAGCATTATTCTGATGAAATAAAGTATATGATTCATTGCCATGTGACCCACTGCCTGCCTCTTGATATAAAAATTTTTTAAAAAATGTTCCTGCTTGTCCCAAATTTTTTAGTTTTGATTGTGCGTGAAAGTTAAATGTTGCTTTGCTATTTAGTATTGGATTGAAGAAAAGGATGGGAGAGAGAGAGAGAGAAGGAAGAAAGGAACAGAAAGAGGGGAAACAAAGGAGGAGAAAAAGAACTTGGTCAGTTGTCTTACCATTAACCACAACCTATATGACTCTAAGAATGTGAGAATGACCTCTCCAATATAACACATGCCAAACCAATTGTGTCCTTTGTGATTTTTTCTGAAAAGTAAATATTTTTTTTTAATTTTGTTTTTTAAAAGATCACAACTTAAGATGAACTATTGGCTTCCTGATTCTCCTTTTTCTTTCTTTTTTTTTTTTTTTTTTCCATTTAGAGCACTTCTCATTTACTTTAAAATATGGACAAAGTAAGCCTATACTTCTATAGTTGGTAAGAAAATACATGAAATGGTGTTATATCTACATGTTTTTAAATGTAAATATAATTAGCCAACATACAGTACATAGTTTTTTTGGATATAATGTTCAGTGACTCATTAGTTGCATGTTACACTCGGTATCCACATGTTTTTAAGAAATACTAGCACTTGGGCGCCTGGGTGGCTCAGCTGGTTAAGCGACTGCCTTCAGCTCAGGTCATGATCCCGGAGACCCGAGTCCCACATCGGGCTCCCTGCTCGGTGGGAAGCCTGCTTCTCCCTCTCTCACTCCCCCTGCTTGTGTTCCCTCTCTGGTTGTGTTTCTCTCTGTCAAATAAATAAAATCTTAAAAAAAAAAAAAACACTAGCACTCGACAAATTAGAAAATTCTCAAATTCTGGAGTTTATATTAGTCATTTTCTTTTTGTAGTGAAAATATATTAATGTAATATAAGGAATTTTTCCCCCTCAGTTAAAATCCTGGGGAGACTTACCAGTGAAAAAACTAACAAAAAAATCTTAAATTAGATTTTTGAGATGAAGAAATATAATAAATAATAATGGAAAAACATAAATAATTATTAAATAATTCAGGTTTAATTTTGTGTAGTTGACAAAAGAAAATGGGAAGGAGAGGAATGAAGGAGAGGGGTGAATAAATCATCTGACAAAATCAAATGTGACAAAATCCTTAATAGACACAGATCTAACTAGTTTAATAAAATTTCACTTAAAACATGTTACATGGTGGAGGTGCCTGGGTGGCTCAGATGGGTAAGCATCTGCCTTCTGCTCAGGTCATGATCCCAGGGTTCCAGGACCGAGTTCTTCATCAGGATCCCTGCTTAGCAGGGAGCCTGCTTCTCTCTCTCATATATGAATAAATAAATAAAATATTAAAAAAATAGCTATTCCAGAAAACTTCTGTTTTCCTAATTGTAGTAACAAATTCCTGTTGACATGCACGTTACTTTACAGGGCCACGGTGTCTCTGAAAAAACTCTGCCTTTTATACATTCCCTCCCTTATAAACAAAACTTATACATTTCTAAATCTCATTAAAAACATTAAGTGAATTGAAACCTTCATGAAATTTTTCCTTTCCATATATTTATATACATATAATTCGCTTTTGCTTGACCAGGTAAAAATAAATCTTGCATCATATCCAGCCTCAAGGTAAGAGTCGTCATCCTTTTAGTTCGTAAATATGTTTTGTTAGGCAGTATGTTAATTGAAAATAAATATTAACAGATAATTTCTGGCAATCCATGCCATTACAAATAATACATTTTTTCTTTTTTATAGTAAGGTATAGGTGTTTTTCTGTAGATTTTTTGTTTAAGTAAGAAAGTTGCAGAATGACCTTCAGGCTCAGTTGAGACCAGAGCTGGAGCTCTAGATCTTTCCCATCTTTCCTTTCTAAATTCTTTTCTGCCTTTCCTTCATGATGAAAAAGGAGAGAATTACCTCTTGATCAAAAGCCAAGAATCTGACTAAATCAAGTGAAAGTTGTCCTCTCTTCTTCCAAACCTACATTTTGGCCAAAACATTTTCTAGAGACAGGAAGCAATTAATTGCATGTTTTGGTCTTTTATCGTCTGCCTTTCCATCTGGTACTTGACTGCACATTATATATAGGAGGGTGTGAACAGAAGATGGTGACAATGTCAGCAAAGACTAATATTTTTTGCAGTATGCAAGTAAAGAAGCTGATAACATAATTATGACTTTGAAAGACAAATTATGGAAACATGCAACTGTGAATAATTCGAAAATTGACTATCAGTTATAATATATTCTTAGTTCAAGGATGTGAATGAAAACTCATGTGTAATGAATTTCTTGTCATCAAACAAAATCAGGTAGATTAGTTTCCTCAAAAATATTAAAAGCAACATTTAAGTTGAATATAATTTAAAAAGCTACAGCTTTTAAATTAACCGTTAATTTCTAATCAGCCAAATTTTAAATAATTTATGGTTATTTAGATATTAAGATGGATCATTTCTATATATAAAGATATTAATTTCATTTTAAAGATATCTCATAAATAGAAGTCAAATATTAGGGAGGGAAGGTACAGTGTGTTGAATGATGTCCTTTAAAAAGATAAGACCATGTCCTACCCTTTATTTTTATTTTTTAATTTTTTAAATATTTTATTTATTTATTTTGACAGAGAGATCACAAATAGGCAGAGAAAGAGGAGGAAGCAGGTTCCCTGCTGAGCAGAGGCCTGATGTGGGACTCGATCCCAGGACCCTGAGATCATGACCTGAGCCAAAGGAGGGGCTTAACCCTCTGAGCCACCCAGGCACCCCAATGTTCTACCCTTTCTAACCTGTGAAGGTGACCTCATTTGTTAAAAACAGTCTTTGTTTGTGCTATGGTGAGTGCTGTGAATTGTGTAAGACTGATGATTCACAGACTTGTACCTCTGAAGCAAATAATACATTATATATTAATAAAAACAAAACAAAAAACAGTCTTTGTGGAGGTAATTAAATATCTCAAGTGAGATGATATGGGACTATGCAGGTGGATCCTAAGACCACTGACAGTTGACCTTACAAGAGACAGAAGAGGAGAACAAAGTAGAGCTCATGTAACAACACAGCCAGAGATTGGAGTTACTTAGCGAAAGAACACCTAGAATCACCAGAAGCCAGAAAGAAGCAAAGAAAAAAAAATTTTTTTTCAGTTATATATACTAGATTACACTCTGACACACAGCAGGGGGGCAAGAGTTTTCAGTAATATATTTTAGAAAACTGTCTGTTTTTTCTCATGTTCATCTGAATATAAGACCTAGAAACAAAACAAGGTACATTGAGTATGGAGTCTTTTTGAATCCTGTATCCAAAAGTCAGAGCTTTTCCTCCTTTCTGTTCATAATGATGAAAACCAGAGTATCATATAGGCATTTCAGGTAGAGCCATTCCTGTGATGAGGCGATTGAAGACTATGAAGCCTGTGGCATGGGAAATGTGGCACTAAAAGGGAACATAGGGCTATTCTCTTGGAAGCAAAACGGCCCTTAGAATACTTTTTTGCCTTTTCTCCTTATATCCAATACCTAAATACAAGCCAGAGACTCATTTGTCCAAATCAAATATCCACCAAATAGATCTCTTCCCTTATCATGGGCAGCAACTCCAGATTCATGTTGGACAGTCAGGAGGTTGAAATTAGGAAGTGTCTGCTGCTCACTGTGTGTTTTTTAAGAATCTATCTACTGACTGAAGGTCCGGCCCTGAGCAGTGTCCGTGTCATTGCCTCCAGGAGCATAGACCTTTGCAGAGAGCTCAGCACTAATGACATCTTGATTTTGGATTTTTGGCTTCAGGACTGTCAGAGAGTAATTTCTGTTGTTTGAAGTCACTGTTTTTCAATCATTTGTTACAACAGCCCTAGAAAACTCAGAGAGAAGGTGACTGTGCTTTTTTTTTTTTTTTTTTTGTAATTTATGGCTTCAACTATTGTTTATATAGTCACTATTACATAGGAATTAAAGTTTCTCTTCTTCATTTTCTCCAATACTAATTTAATTCTCACAATAGCCAAATCTAAGTACTGGGAGAGTAGTGAGAAATGCAACCCAGCCTCCATCACTGGCTGAGGGTCCCATACCACACAAGCGGTAGGTCTGGGATTTCTGACCCTGGCCAGACTCCAAAGTTGATGTGCTAAATTGTCATGAGTAAATGAATTGAGGCAAAAACAGGTGATGGAATTCGAAGTGATGCTCCACAAAGATGTTTTCATTTTCTTTTGAATAAGAATGCTAAGACAAGGAATTTGAGTGTCTGAAAATCAAACAGGCCACACAGGAGGATAAACAAATATACCAGTAATGAATAGTGTTGATTCTTCAAGTCTGTTTTTGCCTTCCTAACACCAAAAACTGTCTGGCTTATGCCGGGGGAAAAAAAATATCTCCATCCTTCAGGTTTCGGTACATTTGGAATTATGCAATGAATTTTTCCAACTCAAACTGCATGGAAAACTAAATGCTTTCACTTACCTGACTGTGTCATTACTTTAGCAGATTAATTTAACAGGTGTAAGGAAAAAAAAGATAATCGTGAATACAAACAAAAATGAACAAAATTAGCTGATTCTACCTTGTTTTTAAGTTTTCCCTGAAAACCCATAAATTTAAACCAGCTTTAAAACTTTCTCTTGAAAACAGCCACCTACAATTTCAGTCATGTGTTCTTTCTCTCCATATATTTAATATACATAAATATAATTTATAAAATAGAATTTTATATTTATAAAGTAATATATACATAGATACTCAAATTCATGTTTTCCCTTTTAAAATTATTATATTCTCATTTTTAATACATAATATTTTGCTTTGGTTCTATGGCTTAAATACCTAAGGTAGTTGATCTACGCAATTCATGGACAAAGGAATTCAGAGCATAAGAAGCTTACAAGGCAGAATGTTGATGGATATCCAGGTGTGCCTTAAATTCAACAATTGTCCTTTTAAGAGATAAAAGAGATATTTTGCCTCAGGTAGGCATTTTCAAGAAGTAGGGGTTTTTAAAGTAAACCACTTATGAATGTAGGTCTGTTTATTTCAAATCCATTTAAGCCAATATTGATTTCACATGTAATGTCTATTTCTGAAATAAATCTATTATATACAGCCTATTTAGCTTTGGTATATGAATTTTTTTCATCTCTAAATTTTATTCATCAATTCTTATACTACCAGTGTGACTTTTAAAAAAGTATTTACGAAGGCCTGGACTGACTGATGAAATGTTCTCAGATCGCTGTATTTGTGCTGCTTCTCTGTCCATGTCTGGGCTCACTGCATTTAAGCACTTACTACCAAGAAATAGCAGCACTAAGCTATTACTGTACAGTGAAGGTAAATGGCAAATAATTAATGGGAAAATATTTCCTTTGTTGCTTTTTTAATATCAACTGAAATATTTTAACTATCATAATTTAAATACATATGTACGTTTTTCAAAGTTGTATATGGAGTTTTACTTCTGCATTCTTTAAAGAAGAAAAAGAGTGGATTCTTATGTTTTCTTTCTTTCCTTTTTAAATACAAACCTACAATATTGACATATTAAAAACATGCAGCAGCTACCATAGAAAACAATATAAGAGTTCCTAAAGTCCAAAAAATTCTTAAGTTTTTAAGATCAAAAAATTAAAAAAGAACTCTTGTATAATTTAGTAATTCCATTTCTGGGTCTATATCCAAAAAGAATTAAAAGCACTTTTTTTTTTAAATGATTTTTTTTTTTAAGATTTTATTTATTTCACAGAGAGAGAGATCACAAGTAAGCAGAGAGGCAGGCAGAGAGAGAGAAGGAAGCAGGCTCCCAGCTAAGGAGAGAGCCCAATGTGGGCCTCGATCCCAGGACCCTGAGATCATGACCTGAGCTGAAGGCAGAGGCTTTAACCCACTGAGCCACTGAGGCACCCCTTTTTAAATTATTTTACTTAGTTTAGAGAGAGAGTGTGTGCTTCCACATGCATGCGGGAGGGCAGAAGGGAGAGAGAACGAGAGGAGGAGGGAGAGGAACAAACAGACTTCTTGTTGAGTGCAGAGTCCCACCTGGGTCTCCACATGGGTCTCAATCTCAGGACCCCCCAGGTCACGACTTGAGCTGCAACCAAGAGTCAGTCACTAGGGGACTGAGCCACCCAGGAGCCCCAGAATCGGACTTTCAAATGGATATTTTAATGGTCTTGTTCACTATGATACTATTCACAATAGCCAAGAGGTGGGAGCAACCCAAGTAACCTTTGAGGGATGAATGGATAAACGTGGTGCATACAATGGAATATTAGCCTTAAAAAGGAAGGAAATTCTGTCATATGCTATAATATTGATGAAACTTGAGGGCATTATGCTAAGTTTGATGAGCTATTCCCAAAAAACCACTGATTCCTAGTGTAAGAGTTCTGTGAAGTAGTCAAATTCATAGAAGAAGAAATTAGAGTGGTGGTTACCAGAGAGAGAAAGGGAATGTGTTGGTTATTGATAGAGAATTTCAAATTTGCATGATGAAAACTTCTTCAGATCTGTTTGGCTACATTTTAATAGACTTAACACTATTGAACTTGCACTTTAAAATGGTAAATTTCATATTATGTGCTCTCAATCACACCTGAGAGGAAAAAAAGCACAAGAAAATCTCTGAAGCAGAAAGATGGTTCATTCTGAGAAAACAGTTACCATTACAAAGTAATAAAGTGAAGGTATATGGTAAAACATTTGCCAAAGGAATTTCATTTTGGTTCCTTAAACAGTGACTTTTTTTTTTTTTAATGATTTTATTTATTTATTTGACAGAGAGAAACACAGCTAGAGAGGGAACACAAGCAGGGGGAGTGAGAAAGGGAGAAGCAGGCTTCCCGAGCTGGGAACCCAATGAGGGGCTCGATCCTGGGACTCCAGGATTGTGACCTGAGCTGAAGGCAGATGCTTAATGACTGAGCCACCCAAGGATCCCTTTGGATCTAATTCTGAGCAAGGATGGCAGAAATCCTTAGGCTTAATGAAAAACTCTATTGGAAAGAGAGAAACAAAGAATGAAAAAATAATTTGATTTGACTTGCCTTGATGGCACATTATTGATCAGCTGTCATCATTTTGGGTTAGCTTACTTATTTGAATGATATGAAAAAAAGTGGGGTTTTTTTGGTAAAATTGGGAGTATTTTTATGTTCAGTTTATTGCAGCAGAAAGAAGTAACTCAATCTCTTCAGGTGTTTTTCTATCAACTTGACTTTCAATATATAATGCTTTCCATGATTATTGAAGAATCTATAGATGTCCCTGAGGAAAATAAAATTTGTGGAGATAACCTGAAAATCCTTCAGTGTGAACACAGTTCAGTATTCTTAATTGTCAGAGTTTTTTAGTTTTTTATTATCTTTGTATTTCAAATAACTTTTTCTTTGTAGAACAAAATAGAGGCAAAGAGAAGAAAACAATGCCTCCACACTGAACCTCAGTAAAACATCAGTGTATACATGTTTTCTTTCTCCATCACACACACACACAGCTTCTATGAACCCAAGCAATTTTGCAATTCATTCTTTTCCGCTTAATTTATCAGGAAGTTGATTTTTTCCCCTGCCCTTTTATTGCTAGAGTTGGTCTTTGGTATGTCTTATTTTTGTTCTACTTTCATATTGCAGGGGTACTCATTGCCTTACCTGTAAAGAGGGAGAGTTGAAATGCTGGTGTCTAGAGTCCTGTCCTTGCATAGTGATTCCAAATCCTATTCACAATCCCCAGGCAAGACTAGTGGGCCCTCTCCAAGTGGGGTTCCATGGAGGGTTCCATGGCCCATGTTATCATATGGGCTGATTTCTCTGCTTTCCTGTGGTGAGCTTACTTAGAGAACCAGTGTGGTATCTGAAAGGCAGCTGATCTCTGAAATTTTGATGACCTTGAGGATAAACTTAGGTGTTATACTCCTTGATGCTTAATGTAGAACAGATGTTCCTTATCAACACACAAAGCAATGCTATGCTTTATGTTATTGTATTAAAAAGTAAGTGCCTGTTGCTTAATTAAGTTTATTATCTTTTTATGGAGTAAAATCTTTTAATACAGTTTTTACCTAGGAGACTGACTTAAATCGAATTCAAAATCTCTAAATATCACTTCTTACGTTGCCTTCTTTCCCCCTGTACATCTTGGTTTAGAAATATTCTTTTCTCATCAATCAAAAAGGCCAATAGATGTTTATTTATGGTCTGGAGATTTGTTTACACATTATTAGAATACATAGTTGCTAGAGTCATTGCAAAATAATAACTTTCAGTAGCTGTCAACTGTCAAGCTATCAGATAGGCATGTAATACAGGCCTCAAAAATCCGTTTGAATATAGGTACATAGAGAGTCATTATGTCTAGTGTTGGGACCTCCTGGCGCCCGCTAGTTTGCTGCCATTAGTAGAAGTCGGCTGGGGTGGCCTCTTGGGCTTCTCCAGAATACTTCCGCATACATGACCTAGCCGAATCTTCCCGCGCTCCGCTAGCCCGTGCCTGGAGAACTTAGCCCCGCCCAGCAGTCCGGTCTGAAATCTGCCTAAGGCCTTAGTGATAGCCACGTAATGAGTTCCTATTGGCCCCTGCTTTCCTCCCTCCTTTCCTCCCTATATAACTGTGTCTCTGATACAATAAAGGTGAGATTGCTGCGCCTTCACGGCTGACTCAACTCCCGGCTCCGTGTGGTTTCTTTCCCAGTTTCAGGGGGGTGGCTGGGCCGTCGACACTTACCATCTCGCTCAGCCCCTGGAGGATAGCAGGCTGGTCCAGTTATCCCTCCCCCGTACCAGTGTTGCAGAGAGAGCAACATCTAGAACATGTTTGAATTATGGCTTTCCTATTTATTTGAATGTAGAAAAGAGAATGATTCTGAGTGTTTCTTCACTTGTAAAGTGGGGATGGTAAAAACTACCTTGGATTTTTGTTGGAAGGATCCCTTAAGATGATGTACGTAAACCACTTAGCATTGCTTGGTATAGAAAGACTCGAATAATTGTGTTAGTATTGCTGTTACTGTCTAGAATACAGTATTACTCACCTTTAACAGTGATTTGCTTTGGGTTGTCAGATTAACTTGTGAGAACATAAATGGAACAGTCGTGTAGGAAGTATGGGACCAGCTGAGCATAGGGCCACAGAACCTTGGCAATTCCTTTGGCAAAAGACTCGCGAGAGCACAGACATTTCCTCACACACAGTGCTTTGACATATGTGTCATACAGATGAGGAAAGGGAGGCCCTGGGGGTTGGAGTAAATATTCTCTGATCACACAATAGGATGGGGGCCAGTCCTATTCTGTGTTTTCCTATGCAGTACTGCTGCTTTCCCACATACTTCAACCTCCTCAGGGATGGGAGATTCATGTGAAGAAATTTGGAGGCAAGGAACAAAGCTAGAGCTAGAGATGGGCATCCATTAGCTCTTCACACAGAAATGCCACATGACAACCAGAATGCTTAGTGACACCCCAGCAGGAAACATTGATTTCTGTCGCCTAGGTACTCAGACTGGCTCAGCTGGCCAGCCTCTCCGATCTGGCTGTGTGGGCTCACGCTCCAGTGTTTAGGCCGCTCTGTAACTGGGGCTGGCTGGCTGTGGGTTGAGGAATCTCAACTCTGCTCCATAGGGACTCTCATTCCCTAGCAAGGTAGTCTGAGCTCATTCACATGGAACTGACAAGAGCCAAGAGAAACAAGGCATCCATGTCTCAGAGGCTTTGGCTTGTGACTGCCTCATGGCTACTCCTGCCACATTCTATGGATCAAAGCAAATCACAAGACCAACTTAGAACCAGGCAATGCGGAAATAGACTACACTTCATGAGAGAAAAAGCTGTGTAGCCTAATTGTTAGGAACAAACACAGAAAGGGGTGAAGAACTGGAGTCACATTTTTGTAAACTGGTCTGTCACACGAGACCTTCAATTATATAATGAAATTAACAACATGTCCGTTCTATGTTCGGGCTATGTCTCCCCATTTAATTGATACATTAATATTTAGTTGCTGTCCGTTCAGTTTATAGTATAAGAAAACTTCACTATTCCACAAGGAAAAAAAAAGCCAAAACAGAATCTTTTAAATGTTAATAAATTCAGTTGAATGGCATAATAGCCGTATCATTCTGTTATCTTTTCCTAGGGCAGACAGCTCTATCTGCCTTAGAGAGGGTGTGGGCTAAACTCTTATAAAATGCAGTCAGGGGGCGCCTGGGTGGCTCAGAGGGTTAAACCTCTGCCTTCTGCTCTGGTCATGATCTCAGAGTCCTGGGATGGAGGCCCACATTGGGCTCTCTGCTCAGCAGGGAGCCTGATTCCTCCTTTCTCTCTGCCTGCATCTCTGCCTCTTTGTGATCTCTCTCAATGTCAAATAAATAAAAATAAAATCTTTTTTAAAAAATGCAGTCAGCTTTAAAATCTCTGCCAATTATTTAAAACTGGATTAGAAAAATATACTCTCTTTGTTGCTTATTAAGCACCAGGGCTACTACTACGTATATCCATTCATGTGAACATAACCAGTTAGGCACTCAGAGTTATTGTAACCCTTTTACAATACAACATATCAAAAGATGTTGAAAATTATCTCACTGATATATGTTTATATGTATCTTGTAAATTTGTATTTTATTTCTATTTTATATATAGTTAAGAGTAGCAACTACTAAAGTACTCAGTTTTTTTAGTCTTTCTAATGACACAATCAAGTAGATGATAGTTGAAAAGATTTATATAGTGGAAATCATGTGACTCTCTTATCTCTGAGGTGAAATTTCTGCCCTCTTCCTGAAATTTTTATTCTGTTTATTTACAAGGAACCAATGCACCAGCTTTTAAAGAACCATTTAGGGGCGCCTGGGTGGCTCAGTTGGTTAAGCGACTGCCTTCGGCTCGGGTCATGATCCCGGAGACCTGGGATGGGGCTCCCTGCTCGGCGGGGAGCCTGCTTCTCCCTCTCTCTTTCCCCCTGCTTGTGTTCCCTCTCTGGCTGTGTTTCTCTCTGTCAAATAAATAAAATCTTTAAAAAAAAAAAAAAAGAACCATTTACACTTAACTCTTTAAACATTATTTTTTAAAGATGAAATTTAAGGTATCAAAACAATAAAGGGATGAATTTCTGAAATGTATTTTCTATCATAATAAAGGCAATTTTTTTTAGAAAGGCTAAATTCTTTACAACTTTCTAACTAATTGTATATGGAAAAAAATAAACTTATTTCAGCATAATAATATTAAAATAAGCCTGTCTTTGCCTTCTTTAAGAAATTAGTAATTTTTGTTTAAATAAGTTATGACCATAATAAAATATACTAGGGGAGAGGTGTTCAGCTTTTCTATCCCATTGTAAACACAGATAAACTTTAAGGGTGTTCGTTTATAAATCTCAAGACAATTTTATCTTAAAAAAAAAGAAAAGAAAACCATTTCTTAGTGGTGTTACAATCACCTTACCATGTCCAAAGAAGCCCTGAAAGAAATTAGACAAGAAATAAATAACATCCAATTCAACCATGTTTGAAAGGGTCATGGTCTCAACTGAGCTTGAGGATTTCATCATCTGTATTCACATCCTTTGATATTATTAGATATAGTATTGAAATTCATAAAATTATTGAAAGCATTATAATTTAAAGAACTGTAAATGCAGGACTATACTTAAAAATGAATGTTTCTTTATATAAGAGAGACTTTTCCTTTATCTGCTTATAAAAAATAACATTTATCAACATAATATCAAGATTTTCTGTTATCAGAAAAAAAGATGATTTTGTTTTGCATCTTTGTTTCTTCAACCTCGATTGACTTTCAAATGCTTTCATTAGCATAGCAGTAGGGCTGTTTCTAAGTACAGCAAATGTGATATCCTGGGTGAACTTGTTACTGTTGGCTGATACCAAGCCTTGGCTGATGTTCTCTTTCTGAAGCTACTCTACTGCAGTATTTTGTGCTTTGTTGATTTTCCTAGGTAGCTAATCTAGAAAAGGATCTCTTGCTCTTTGTGATTTTTGTATTCCTGTAAAATGTTCCGTGTTACATTGCAGTCTTCTTAAACACAATCGGATAAACTCCAACAACACCAAAAAACTGGGATTCATGTGGAGTAGGGTGCACTCATCTTGGATGTTTTTCCAATAATGTGTTTGACAGTTTTTACAAGTGTTTTCTTCCTGTGCTCTGAGGGAGTTACATATTTCAGGGAACTGAGTATTACCTCCGGGGTATAGAGAAGATGGGAAGAATTAGAAACCTTGAAATTGGCTTCCATGAACACTTGGTCCTTTATTTGAGACAATAAATGGGAAGTATGGCAACTTAAAAAAAATAATTCATTTCTAGGCTTCAAATGTATATGTGCATTTGCTTGTTTTCCTGCTTTACCACTTGGAATGACTTTATGGAAGGTGATCCTCCAGAATCTGGCTTGATTATTTAATTAAAGAACAGGGTTTGTCACCAATCTTTAGACCAGATTCCTAAAAAGTTAACAGATCATTATGACTAGAAATCACAGTACATGGATAACTTAGGGAGAGTTTAGAGAACTCTTGCTCTTTGAAATTAGTCTCATGAATTCTTTTTAAATGTTAAGTATATTTGTGATTTTTTTTTAGAGGTGAGGAAATGCAGTTAGCGTTAAGTTTCATCTCTGTCTTTTCTCGTTAGCTGCTATTTTGACTGTATGTTCACTGAAAGATAAGAAGAACTGTCCCATTGCCTTTCAGAGTAAAATTAACCACAAATAATGGCTAATAAAATATGCTATTACATGACATAAATTTAAAATTTATAAGCCACACTGATCATATTATTATTATTATTATTATTATTAATGTTTTACTGATTAGAAAGTTTAGACTTAAAGTGTTAAGTGATTTGTTGTCCAGGGTAACCCAGTTTGCTAGTAGCAAAACTAGAATTCAGCATCAGGCGTGATGGTCCAGATTTCGAGCTCTCATTAATTGCTACATTGTACACTGAATTATTGGGTATATTAAGAGATCCAGTCTAACAGTTATATTTGTAACCATGTACTGTCAAAAATGCTCCCCTGGAAATGACTGTAGGTATAATGGGGGCCTCTTTTTCTTATCCTTCTTTTATGTTTGTTGGAACTTTCCTAAAAAATGAAAGGTCCATTTTATGAGAATATTTTCCATAAATTCTGAATATTTCCGTCTGGCATGTCATCATCAATACAGAGTTCAGTGATGAGTGTGGCTTCACACATTGAGATTCTTAGTTTTCATTGATAAACAGCTCACAGTTTGTTTCCAAGCACTGATGAAACACAGTTCAAGGTAGATCTTACCCACAGTTAAAATCAGTAACTTCCAATGTGTTTGATTGATTTCAGAGATACCAGGAGAGATATTCTGCATCCTACCTTTACCTCCTTCTCTTACCCACCATGGACACCTTACTTATTTGTCACTAAAATCTGACATAGCATGATACACTAAACATGAAGAAGTCCCCAATGGAGAGAGCTGGTAGTTGGAGGAGACTACAGGTTTGGGGCTTGATCTACGCCCATCGTCAGAAGTTAGGACAAGGCAGTCTCTCACTGAGGAAAGGTTATAACAAAAGTAAAAATAAAACTGTGTTCCCCTAAAATTCTAAATGATGTCAAGGCCTAGAAAACAGGGTTCTTTCAACAATATCATTATAAAATTTCATATTATTAGCTGTATGGAACCTTAGAAATCTCATCTGATCCTCTAATTCTTCAGATACTATTTTAGAAGCCATACTTAACTTTCTACATAAGATTTTGGTTGGAATTTAAAACAGAAGTCAGAAAAAATATTTTTAATGCTGTTATTATATTTTTGTTTTGCTTTTCTTCCAACAATTCTGTCTTGTTACTCCTGTAGTAAATTACCAAAATGGCCACAGATCTTACCCTCTCTATTTATACTTACCTTTGCAATATACCCTTTTTCCTTAATTTGTGATAAAATTGTTTCTTGGCTATCACACCAAGAGATCAATTTATTGGGAGATTAACCCTCTCAATAAAGTATTGTTAGCTTTGAGTACTGTGTTGCGCATCAGATCTTTAAAACTTAGTCATCTTGCAAAATTAAAACTTTATAGCCATTGAACAATGCCTCCTCAAATCTTCTACCCCCAGCCCCTGGCAGTTACTTTTCTATGCTTTGATGAATGATTAGTTTAGATATCTCATATAAATAGAGTCATGTAGTATTTGTCCTTCTGTGACTGACTGAATTTCACCAAGCAGAATGTAATGCAGTTTCATCCATGTTGTTGCATATGGCAGGAATTCCTTTGTTTTAAGGCTGAATCGTATTTTATTGTTAATATACATATACATTGTATATAGTATGTAGGGGGTATGTTTGTGTGTGCATGTGAGTGTATCACATTCTCCTTATCCGTTCTTCTATTCATGGACATTTAGGTTGTTTCTGTATCATGAATATTGTGAATAATGCTGTGGTAGTACAAATATGTCTTTGAGATCCTCATTTCAGCTATTTTT
This sequence comes from Spilogale gracilis, assembly GCA_004023965.1. NCBI lineage: Eukaryota > Metazoa > Chordata > Mammalia > Carnivora > Mephitidae > Spilogale > Spilogale gracilis. Next base: position 42,915 of record PITA01005205.1, on the reverse strand, counting down.
TTTGTTTTAAGATTTTATTTATTTATTTGGCAGAGAGAAACACAGTTAGAGAGGGAACACAAGCAGGGGGAGTGAGAGAGGGAGAAGCAGTCTTCCTGCCGAGCAAGGAGCCTGATGTGGGGCTTGATCCCAGGACTCTGGGATCATGATCTGAGCTGAAGGCAGATGCTGAATGATTGAGCCACCCAGATGCCCCTCAGCCCTTTCTGATATAGACCCAGAAGTGGGATTGCTGGATCACATATTAGCTCTATTTTAATTTGTGGAAGAACTTCTGTATTGTTTTCCATAATGACTGTTCCAGTTTACTTTCCTACCAACAGTGTGCAAGCATTTCAGTTTCTTCACATACTCATTAACACTTTGTTATCTTTGTGTACGTGCATGTGTTTGATAATAGCTATCCAAATAAGTGTGAGTTGATATTTCATTATAGTTTTCATTTGCTTTTCCTTGATGATTAGTGATGTTGAGTACCTTTTTTATGGATCTCTTGGCCATGTGTACATTTTCTTTGGAAAAAAAATGTTTAAGTCCTCTGCCATTGTAAAATCTGGTTATTATTATTTCTATTATTATTTTTGCTATTAAGTTGCAGATATTCTTATATATTTTGGAAATTAACCCTTTATTAGAGATAGAGTTTGCAAGTATATTTTCTCATTCTAATTTTTTTTTCCTTTTGTGGCATTCTTTACTTTGCAGAAGCTTTTTAATCAGATGTAGTCCCACTTGTCTATTTTTGGTTTTGATGCTTGTGCTTTTGGTGTGATAGCCAAGGAATCATTGTCAAGACCACAATCAAATAGCTTTTCTTCTAGGTTTTCTTTTAGTTTTGGAGTGTGAGGTCTTAGCCAATGAGGTGAAAGATTTGTACACTGAAAACTATAAAATACTGGTAAAAGAAACTTAAACACAAATACATGGAAAGACATCCTGCATTCATGGAATATAAAACTTACTATTGTTAAAATGTCCATCCTCCCCAAAGTGATCTACAGATTATTATTCCTATAAAAACCCAGTGATATTTTTTTATAGAAATAGGAAGAAAAAAAATCCTAAAATTCATATGGAACCACAAAAGATCCCAAATAGCCAAAACAATCTGGAGAAATAAGGACAAAAAAGCTGGAGACATCACAATGATTTCAAAATATATTACAAAGCTACATAATCAAAACAGTATGGCACAGGTGTGAAGACAGACCTATAAGACAGTGGAACAGAACAGAGAGCCCAGAAATAAACCCACACATAGACCATCAGCTGATTTTCAACAAAGATGCCAAAAATGCACCTTGGGGAAGGAGAGTCTCTTCAACAAATGGTATTGGATAACCTGGATATATAAATGCAAAACAATAACATTGGACCTTTGTCTTACAACATACACACAAAAAACAACTCAAAATGAAGTTTAACTTCACCTCTGTTCCAACTTGCATCTCTGACATCAAGAGATGGAGTTTGTTTTCCTTCCCCCAATTCTTGACTTGTTCATGCAACTTGCTTTAAGCAATGGAAACTTAACAAGTGTAATGCAAAGATTCAAAAACATTGAATTCAAAAACATTCATGCATTGCATCTTGCTCTCTTGTTGATCTTTAGAATCTCAATGCTACCCAAAGCCCACAGTAGCTCAGGAGGATGAAAAACCTTCCTGAATGAGAACACTGTAGACCAATCAACTTGGTAACTATCAGATGTGCAAGTGAGATCATTCTCAACCATCAAGACTTAGTCAAGCCTAGAGAGGAAGATCAGCCTAAAAAAATCCCCCAAAAATCAGAAATTCTTGTTTTTTTAAGCCATTAAATTTTAAGGTAGCTTGTTATACTGCAAAAGCTAGTTGATACATTCCCTAGTTTCCTTTTGTTGTTGTTGTAGATACATAAAGATCTTTAAGGAAATCTTGCAAGTGCCTCCTAGAGTAAAGAAAACATCCAGGAATGTAAAAATATGAATGTTCACTCCAATCAATAATTCTAGGATAGACTCTAATTCAGAAACTGACTGATTGCCACTGCTTAGTTCACAGTGCAAAGCTAGTTCTTCCTGTGTTGCCAATATCATATGCGAGAAAAATGAGAAATACAGTTATGTTTGGGTTGACACGTCTTCATTGCAAGGTTAAGCATTTGATTTGTTTATACTTCCCCCCGTTTCGTTGGTTCAGCCACACTGTCTGGATTTTAACAGGCTTCAGTATTCCTTCATTCAGTGAGACAGTGTCTGGGTTAAGGATTAACATTTGTATAGTGAAACATAAATGCTCCCTGAATTGTATATAATATTTTAGCAAAAGATTATTTAGTTTTACCACTTCTACAAATTTGTGGTCAAGCAAGCAGCCTTTTGTTATTTCCTTAGAAGTTCAATTTGAAGGATGCTAGCAATGCAATAAGAAAAGTAGATTCTTAAAAATTGTGTTGCTAGTAGATCTAATAGGTAGCCAGCTGCTCCGTGCAATGAATTAAAGAGAATAACTTTTAGAGTTTATCTTTTCTTATTTCTCTTTCTCCTTCATGCAGTATGCCTGACTTTAATATTCAAATAAGTGTCATATTCTGATCAGATGAAGTAAAAACAGTGCTTGAAAGATTTTTTTTAATACACAATAAGTTCTGTGTGACTCCAACACATTTTTTTCAATCTTATGTATGTAAAGTTTGTTTTTGAAAACATTGTGTTTCCCTATTTTTGACCTTATTTGAGCCTCCTGAAATAACCTATTCCTGTCTTCAGAATCCAGTGATCTAAATATATTAGAGCTGGACAGAACTTAGAAGTTCTTTAAATTCTATATTTAAAATACACTTTTATATGCTTCTATAGAAATACAAAATTAAAGCAAATTTCATAAATTGCTTATTCTCAATAGTCAGTGATGCCTACAATTCTATTTTATTCCCCATCTATCCTCTTCTTTTATGGTCTCTTAATGTCAGTCCCCACTTACTAACTTGATTTCACATTTACTATTGGATTTTAACCTACCGATGGAAAATTCCACTCTATTAGAAGGAAGAAAACAATCCACAGCTTAAGATGTGAAATGTTCTTGTAATTTCTTCTTCTTACTTTCCTATGCTTTTCTTCTAGCAAAGCAAGTATCTCTATTCCAACCTTCCTTTGAAGAAGATATTTTGTCTCTCTGGACATGAGTCCCTTGGCCAAAACCATCTCATGACTCTTGGATCTCCTTTTGTTTTCTTTTTTTATTATTTAGAATTCCTGAACTGATTTATGTTTTATTTCATCTTTCTCACACTACTATGTCTTGTCACTCTGTGCCCCTTAAACCCTGCTACAAACATACACCCTACCTTGAGGTCCTCATGCTCTGTTCTTTCCTAGCTCATCTTATATTCCAGTGACTCTGCCCCATTCCCCTGCTCTTGGATACCACTCCCTCATCTTTGTCATCCTGTGGGACCACAAGCAAATAGGAAAGATTTAGAATGCCTGGTTTCAACTATGGATAGCAAAAACTACCTCGAAAAGGGAAGAAATGAAAGATATTACCATAAGAAATGGGTCCCTCTACTGGTAGAAGAAAATCATAAAGATTTTATTAACTAACTTGCCCTGGAGTGCCTTTTAGTTGTTTTTCCAGATAAATACTGGATGTTTAAATTAAATAAATAGCTTAAAATTTTACGATTTTTCCTTGGTGAGAAACAAGTCAGATTACCTTTCATGTATAACCTGAAGCCCAGTCTTTCCATACTTCCCAGAGTCATGGCTCAGGGAAGGGTAGATCTTACCTTTTAGTCTGCAGGGTCTACTCAAACTTAGATACCCTCAGGACTACAAACTTCCCCAGCTTCTCCGCTCTTTGGTGTTTCCCACACCAGGTTGTGCCATCTATCATTACTCCTACTTATCTACTTTCATCTTTATGGAACTGGAGTTCTGTTTCTTTCAAACCTGTAGGTATCCACCCTTGCCGGGTATATCCAATGAAAGTGTGGTAAAAATTGAAATCACCTGGCTTCCTCTGTTACTTATGGGACTGCCACCTATAAGATGAAGCTGCTTTCAGATTGTCTAAAGAATCTCACTGTGGGATCTAAATCACTTCCCTTACTTTCTCCTTTGCTCCCCCCAACCAGAATTCTCAGGTACTCCGAGTTCATTGATCTCAGCTAGATATAGATAGAAGGCAAAGTACAGGGTCACAGGTCTCTATAGGAAGGCTCTGCGGTTTAGAAATTTGTGAAATTATATTTCTAATCAGTAGACTTCATTAAGGAGGAAAGAAAGTCGGTATGGGCTGAGAAAATGCTTGAGTGACAATAATCTTTATGTGTAATGATTACCGCATGTACTCTCTTATACTACCCTTTTGTTAGGCAGATTGAGTGATGATTGTTTTTATTACATTTTTAATAACAAAATAAATCACACAGTAATCTGTTATCTTTCGCTAAGGCAGCATATAAATTATTTTTTGATTCTTTTATCTGAAAAACTAGCTCAAAATTTTTCATATTGGAAAGGGAAGCAAAAAGTGAATTCTATTATTGAGCAGGTGAATATTCTAAAATCTGTAAGGAAGATGGAAATAATAACAAACTAAAGACAAATGTTGCCAAAAATGTTCTCTAGACATAATTTTCAGGGCCTCATACACTCACTGCAAAATAAAAAAGAGAAATTCCATGTTAAAATATCATTAAAATTTCAGTATGACAGTAGCAGAACTTCACACTAAGCTCAGGCCCTTCTAGGCCCTTCTTGGCCCTTCTTGGCATGAAGTCCTGTGAACTGCAAAGCCTATAAAGCCAGCTCTGTAAATCCTATATATCCACTCGTAAAGCCAGCTCTGTCCCTAGAACTTCTCTTGAAAATAGACCAAAAGCTTTCCATCCCTTCCTCACCTACCTCCTCCATGGCATCAACCAGTGTCTCTTATATGCTTCCCAGACAGACTTGTGAAATGATAGCCTAACTGCTAATAGTGTTGGGAATTCAACAAGTATTTTTTAAATAATTGAATAAAAAACATGGAATTAACAAGAAAATACTGCTGGAAAAACAGACACACACACATATAGAATATAATAAAATGAAATCTCCACGCTATTAATATTTCTAAAAGGTTTCAAGACTGAGATGTGAAAGATGAAAGTATATAAGCTTCAAGAAGTTACAGAAGACAATAGAGACATGATTTCAGGTCAAGGAAATACTGCCTGAAGAAGGGGTTCCCCCCTACAAAAAAAGTAAGACTGGTACATTTAACTGTTTTAAATTAAAAAAAATTACTTTAGATTTGCCTGGGTGGTTCAGTGGTTAAGCATCTGACTTTGACTCAGGTCATGATCTCACGGTCCTGGGTTCGATCGGTGTGACGGGACTCCTAAACTCCATAAGAGCTCTGTGTCACTTGTTCGCCTTCTGTTCCCATGGGATAGAGGAAAGAAAATATGGCTTCTTGGGAGTAAAAGAGGGAGGAAGACTTCAGGAAAGCTTTCTTTCAGGACACGGCTCTTAGGTAGCATCTGTAAAGATAATGGGCTGCTCTGTAATGGGCCAGGGAAAAGGCATGTTCTGATCATAGTAACTTCTGTATCATCTGCGTCATAAACAGAAACGACATAGCGCCTCCCTCAACCTCCTCCCCTCCACCTGCTTGTGCTCTCTCCCTCTCTCTCAAATAAATAAAATCTTAAAAAAATTACTTTAATTTAAAGATGCTTTAAACAAAATGCAAAGACAAGCTATAATCTGAGAATATTATCTGTCATACATAGAGCTGACAAAGGATTATTATCCAAATATATAAAGAATCCTTTTAAAAAGGCATTGATCAGTATTAAGAATACAATAAAAAAAAACCTAATGTTTGAATGGTCAATAAGCTTATGTGAAAAATATTCCTTCTCACAGCATATCGAGGTACCATTTCACACCTCATACTCAATATTCTTGTCTCTTTCCACAAGTTCCCATATGCCAGCAGCCTTGGACAGAGTCACAGAGCTTCTGATTCACCAGGGCTGGGGTGAGGCCTTGGAAAGTTAACTTTGAAAAAGCTCTCTGAGGGATTCTGCTGTGCACCATGGTTGACACACAATTTCCTGAATTTTTGCAAATCCTCGTCCAAAGCAATCAATCATCATATCCTAAAATTGTAACTTCTAGACAGTTTTTCAGTCTGTCATTTCCTCTCCATTACTTACTTCAGACAGGTTCAGAAAGGGACTTTGGCATGTAAAACGAAGTTGGTCTTGAAAACCATTTAGTAATAAGCTCCAGCTGTACAGGTGGGGTCAAGGCCACCAGCCAGAGACTCCATTACCACATGGGAACTGAAGATGGTGTTCATGAGTTTCCATCTGTGTGTTCTCTCTTAGATGCCAGTCATTTCCTCCACAGTTTTTCTCTAATTCTGTATTTCATTAGATTTGCGTCTCTCAAACTCCATAAGAGCTCTGTCTCGCTTGTTCCCCTTCTGTTCCCATGGGATAGAGGGAAGAAAATATGGCTTCTTGGGAGTAAAAGAGGGAGGAAGACGTCAGGAAAGCTTTCTTTCAGGACACGGGTCTTAGGTTGCATCTGTAAAGATAATGGGCTGCTCTGTAATGGGCCAGGGAAAAGGCATGTTCTGATCAGAGTAACTTCTGTACCGTCTGGGTCATAAACAGAAACGACATAGTGCCTCACAAACGTACACTTGCCCTAGTCTTCCTAATAGGTAGAAGACTCTAAATATTAATGAAAGATAAAAAAAATGTAGGAAATGGGCAAAACACATGACTAGAATTTACATAAAAACAATATAAAACACAAGCAAATACACACTATTTTACTCTTAATAAAAATGCAAAGTGAAACTATCCTGAGATTACTATTTGTCACTTACCAGCCTGGAAAACTTCAAAATTTGATAAGATGCTCTGTACTGGAGTTTTTGGAAAGGAATACTCTCACTTGTAAAAAAGATGAAACCAAAGAGTACTTACAAAAATAAGTACTAAGTAGCTATTAGAAAGAATGAGAAAAAAATTGTAGAAATTAATGGAGAAGTGATATCTAGCACATATTTTATGGGTAAAATATAGGTGTAAAGGGTGCATTTACTCACTTAATAAGCTCCCATATGTGAAAACAGATAATTTCCCAGAAAAAAACCATGGGAAGGATGAACCGGAAACTAATGAAAATGTTTATTTATAGTGGAAGGGAGGGAAAGGGTGGAGCTGGATGTGCTAAGAGCAAGATTTCCTTTAGTAAATTTTTAACATAGTTAAGTGTCTAGATATGAAGAAAAAATAATATCGAAAGTAAAAGGACGCAAACTGCAAATTGTAATCAAAGGAGAAAAATGAACTATCTATTTAATAAGATAACGATACCATAAAAAATAATTCAAGTAATTTTTGAACACAGTGCTCTGACCATCTAAACTTAGTAAGATCTATTCTAAGCATAAAGATATTAGGAAATAATATTTGGGACATTTCCAGTGTTATTTATTTTACATGCGTTGTAGAAGAAAATAAATAGGGTAATATTTGTTAAAAGGAAGATTTTCACAGATAGAAAAACGAGGTACAAATATAAAACAAAATAATGCAGGCTTGTTAGTGTTAAATTTTTGTTAGAAATAATAGCCTGAACTCTTTATTAAAAATACTAACGGTGAGTAGCTGTGTTGAAACATTGTAAAGGTCTAGAATCAATGATAACAACAGCAGTGAAACAAATACCTAGCACTAAGACCTTAGTTTCTAAATACCATTACGGATGAAAGGAAATAAATAGATATTATGCCGTAGCAAAAAAAAAAAAAAAAAAAAAAAGTGCCAAAACACTAAAAGAATTCTGGAAAGAAAAGACGGAGCCAATGCTGACCTAAAGGGACTTCCGCTATTCTGGTTAATTTTGAGACTCTAATAGCATAATGACAGATTTAGGTTATAATTCCTTAAAATATGTGAGTTCAAAAACATTAAAAACATAAAGGAAGGGACTTCTTTTACAGAATGTCAACTAATAAATATAGAAGAAATGATGAAATTCGTGAGCTAACCGGTTTGTTGCTCCCAAGGTAATAACTGACTTAAGCCATCACTATAAATAGATGCTAACACCATTGGCTAAAAGATTGTTAGGGGACATAATTTTTGTTGGTTGCAAGTTATCACCCACAAATTACTAAATATAAGGGGAAAAGTTACAACTAAGAGGTATTATGATGACCAGCCTTAACTCCATGACCAAGTTGCCTCACCAGTAGTGAGAAAACCGGACATGGTCTCACCTGATGCACTGATGTAAAAAACACACAGCATCACCCATGTGCCATTATTGCTAAACATGTTTTAGGGGAATGTAATTACAAGGAAATAAAATAAGGCAAATCCATAGAGTGGACCATTCTACCAGATAAATGGTTTGTACTCCTTCAAACAAAAAACAACCAAGCAAAAATCAATGATGTCATGGAAAATAAGACAAAGCAACAACTACAACAGGCGTGCCAGATTAAAATAGACTAAAGAGCTGTACCACTCAAATGAAATGCATGAAATTTGGTTGGAGTTTATATCAGGAAAAAAAAAAACTATAAGAGACTTCTGGAACATTTGGGGTCTGTATGATTGTCAACTATAAATTTGTGAAATTATTTTTAGATCTGGTAACAATAATGTGGTTATGCAGGAGAATGACATTATGTTTAGAAGGTGATGCTGGCATACTTATGAAGAAGAATTATACCTGCGTCCTACTTACCAACTGGTTAAAAATGTACACAAATGTATACAGAGATAAAGATAGGGCAAAAGATACAGACACTTGGTGAAGCCAGGTAAAGTGTTTACAGTTATTCATTTTAGTATATTTCTTTGCTTTTTTATAGAATTGGAATTTTTAAAAATATAAAGGTGGTTGAGTAACAAGAAATTTCCGTTTTTACATTTTGCAATGTGTTCTGCAAGCAATATCCCCTCTCTCTGCAACCGCTGCCTGAAATCTCTGATTAAGCAGCCAACCTGCGGTAGCAATACCCACACCACCACACCCTCAAACTGATTGAGTTTTGCACATTGTCCAACCGCCAAGATTTCTCATTCTTCCTGCTCTACACATTATCCCTAAAAGGAAGAAGCCCAGATAAACAATGCCCATAATTTATATTAGTATACCAAAATACATAATATCTGGTTTCAGGTTAAGGTAATTTCATTATTGCTATTGCTGTTGTATTTGCCCATTCATGTGATTTTTTTCCCCTAGAAAAAGGAACCATATGAAACGAGGATTTATACTTTTTGTTTTTTTCCTACAGAACATGGGAACCATATGCAACTGGGATTTATACTTTCTACCTTTAGGAACGTTTCAATTACCTAAAATCCTTTCAACATGCTAAGTTACATGGGTTGATGGAATATCCCTATGAAAATTTCCAGTAGGTAAATATTCACCTCCTGAAATAGTCATCACACTTGTCATTTTTTTCTTCAATGTCAGTCTTCACTCTTTTTTTGGTTAAGATTTATTTATTTTAGAGAGAGTGAGAGAGAGTGTGAGTAGGGGGACAGACAGAGGGAGAGGGAGAGAATATCAAGCAGACTCCCCACTGAGCACAGAGCCTGAAGTGGGGCTTGATCCCAGGACTCTGAGATCATGACCTGAGCTGAAATCAAGAGTTGGATGCTTAACTGACTGAGTCCCTAGGCACTCATTATTCTTCACTGTTAAATCACATCTGTGTGGTGTCTAAAACCTATGAATTGCTTAATAAATACATGGTGAACAAAGCACTGACTGATTAGTGACCTGGAGACCAACAGCAATAAACAATAGATCAGTCTGTGAGCATAAGGGAGATCCTCAAGGAAGATGAGTTGAAAGAAAAGGCAAGTCAAAAAGGAAAAGAAAAGGAAAAATTAAGGGATAAATGCAGATAATAGTGATAATGGGTAGTGTAACCCAAGAGGGATATTTCATTGATATTCCTTAATATTCTCTCAACCACATTTTTAAAAATTTATTTATTTTCAGCATTCCAAGAAGCATTGTTTATGCCCCACACCCAGTGCTCCATGAAATACATGCCCTCAGTACCCACCACCAGGCTCCCCCACCCCCCATCCCCTCCCCTCCAAGACCCTCAGTTTGTTTCTGAGTCCAAAGTCTCTTATGTTTCATTTCCCTACCCACTTTACCCTACTTCCCATTTCCTTTCCTTCTCCTACTGTTCTCTATATCACCCCTTATGCACCACAAGTAAGTGAAACCATGTAATACTTGAATTTCTCTACTTGGTTTATTTCATTCAGCATAATCTCTTACAATCCAGTCCATGTTGCTACAAAAGTTGAGTATTCATCCTTTCTGATGGAGGCATAATATTCCGTTGTACAAATATATGGACCATATCTTCTTTATCCATTCGTCTGTTGAAGAGCACCTTGGCTCTTTCCACAGTTTGGCAATTGTGGCCACTGCTGCAATGAACATTGAGGTACATATGGCCCTTCTTTTTACTACATCTGTATCTTTGGGGTAAATACCCAGTAGTGCAATTGCAGGGTCATAGGGTAGCTCTATTTTTGGTTTTTTAAGGAATCTCCACACTGGCTGCACCAACTTGCATTCCCACCAACAGTGTAAGAGGGTTCCCCTTTCTCTGCAGCCTCTCCAACACTTGTTGTTTCCTGTCTTGTTAATTTTGGCCATTCTGACTGGTGTAAGGTGGTATATCAGTGCAGTTTTGATTTGAATTTCCCTGATAGCTAGTGATGATGAACATTTTTTCATGTCTGTTAGCAATTTGTATGTCTTCTATTGAGAAGTGCCTCTTCATGTCTCCTTCCCATTTTTTGATGTGTTCATCTTGTTTTTGGATTCAACCATATTTTAAATGAATGCTCATGTAGCCACATGTAGCTTCAGGCTACCATATTGGATAGTACAACTTTCAGAAAATTCCCATTATTATGGAAAGTATCATGGGATATGACTAGTTGAGAAAGTATAGGGTGAAAAAAGGGCAAAGAAGTAAAATCTGAAGATATCAGAAATTCAGAGATTAAAAAAATAGGTAAGGAAGGATAAATTAAAAATAAATATTCAGTAGAGGAGTCTAGGAGAATATGGTATCTGGGGAACCTAAGGGAGTGATATAATCAACATTGTTCTTCAGAAGTCAGCTTCCTTGAGCATATTTACTTGCTGCTTCAAAGACACAGTGGAGGGGTCACAGAAATTCATTATAGAAGTAACTTTTCCAATCAAAATTGCCAAGTTTGAAAGGCCTGAAACAATATTTATGCTCCTGATTTTATATCTTATTAACAAACTAAGTTTGGCGTCTAATAGAGCCTTACTCTAATATTTTTAGTTATTACAATAAATAATTTACATTAACATTAAAGGAGATATTAAAACCAGACCCTCCAAAATTGTGTTTGCTGCATATGAAATAATCATTGCTATAGCAAATATTTCAAAAGCTAAGCTCAAGGCAGTCCAAAAATATGTGATGGAAAGAGAGGGGGAGTTAAGTCAAGAAACAACAATTAAGGAAATGTTTTAAACACCAACTAACTTTTGGTTTTTTCCTAGCCTTTCCACTGTTCCCACTTGTGTTAGTCACCATCCCACAGTTTCCTTTCATGTCCTTGAAGCAAGTCAAGTAAAAAAATAAAGAGTTATCCATTTGCAAGCTTCCACTAGTCTAAAAACAACTTGCATTGCCCACTACTGAGGCATGTCTAGTCATACTCATTCAGGTACATTTCACTGTCTGCTCAGAATAAACAGCATTGGAAAAATTTACTATAGTAATCTTATGTGAGTATTTTCCCCTTCCTTGAACTCAAAATATTCCTTAAATATGTGGAAGGGCAATCCCAGTCATCACACTCAATGGGATTTCTCTGAATCCTCTGACAGTTCACATAAACTGCTAAAAGAATGTTTATTAGAAGCATGCATGCAAGCAATACATTATAGGGATGAAACTACTTGAAGCAGTTATTATACCTGTAAACAAAGTTTGCCTAGATGGATTTTATTTTATTCCTACAAAAATGTCATGCTTTACATGGAGAGCTAAAGGATATGTCAGCATAATTTTGTTGGACTGACTCTGCAGCTTGTATAACTGGGAATGCTTATTCCCATAGATTTTGATCTTGGCCCAAGTGAAAACTTGACAACAAACTATGTATTCTTCTGTTCCTAAACACCAGAACTCCTGAAAAAAAAACTGACATCATGAGCTGCGGTGATCACAGGCAATGATGGAAACTGGTTGTGTGTGTGTGTGTGTGTGTGTGTGTGTGTGTGTGTGTGCCATAAAATATATATTTATATTTATGGCAGTCCTAAATCCTGTCATGAATACTGTGCTTCTCATTTCACAGTTTAACTGTCGTCATTGTTAAATGAAACAATAGCTAACACTTACTATATTTTCAATAATTTTCAATAATAGTTTTAACATAAAGTATGTCATTCAATATCAACATCAATATACCTTTAACTTCTTTGATATTTATTATATTTTTATTATCAAGATTCTACTCAACAGAAAAACAGAATATGACCTGTTAATCTGAATAACTCAGTATCTTATTTTATAATCACCTGAAAAATAGCATAGCTAAATAGAAAACCATGGCCATGAAATCACAAAAAGTCAGACTAGAAGTGAAATTCATATTCTATTGGACTTTGGGCAGCTGCAGATGACTCTAGACATGATCCAAATTGTTCATCAAAGTATTACAGCAATGTTATACAAATATTTAAAATTGTTTAATTTTCGTGGCTTCTTATATTATTTCACTCTGCAAAAAAATGCACAGATAATGCCCTTTTTGGGTCGCATGAAATATTTGAACTAAATGAAGTTTTCCTTTATATCAATATCTGAAAGAAAAAAAATCATAGCAATTCATGTCACCAAAAGAAACAGGAAAGAAATATTCTTTACACACCTACTCACAGCTGAGTTATTTTAACCATAAAATAACATAATTGTCTTGAATTTCTTTTTCCTTTCCCCTGAGAAAGTGGCCCTTACTTGACATTGAATTTTTTTTTCTACTTTAGTGCAGGTGAAAAGACAGGAGGTTTTTGTGTTTGTGTTGAGTTATTGTCATTCTCTAAGGATGCTCTAAAATATATTTTCATATTAATTTCAAAAATTCTAAATCACATATTATCAATAAGGATAAAATGCAACAATTTTCAAGTTCTGAAGAATAAAGAAACTTTCAAGCTAAAATTATATGTATATGCCAAAAAAAGACCTTGACTTGCCAAGACAATCTTGAGAAAGAAAAGCAAAGCTGGAAGTATCGTAATTCTAGATTTCAAGTTACCCTACAAAGCTGTAGTAATCAAAATGGTGTGGTACTGACACAAAAAATAGAAATATAGATCAATGGAATAGGATAGGGAGACCAGACACAAACCCATGATTATATGGTCAATTAATTTTCAACAGAAGAAGCAAGAATATGCAATGGAAAATAGTCTCTTCAACAAATGAAGTTGGGAAAACTAGATGGCTACATGCAAAAAATGACATTAGACCATTTTCTTATATACAAAAATAAACTCAAAATGGATTAAAGACCTAAATGTGAGACCATAGCAGCATTTTTCTGGATATGCCTCCTGAGTCAATGGAAATAAAAGCAAAAATAAACTTTTGGGGGAATATCAAAATAAAAATCTTCTACACAGTGAAGAAAACAATCAACAAAAATAAAGATAACCTACTAAATGGGAGAAGATACTTGCAAATGAAACATCTGGTAAAGAGTTAGTACCTAAAATATACAAGGAATTACAAAACTCAACACCCAAAACCCAAATAATCCAATTTAAAAATGGGCAGAAGACATGAACAGACATTTCTCCAAAGATATACAGATGACCAACAGATACATAATAAGTAGCTCAACATCACTCATCATCAGGGAAAAACAAATCAAAACTGCTGTGAGATATCACTTCACACATGTCACAATGGCTAAAATCAAAAGCACAGAAAGCAGCAGTTGTTGGCAAGGATGTGGAGAAGATGGAACTGTCTTGCACTGTTGGTGGGAATGCAAACTGGTGCAACCACTGTGCAAGAGAATATGGAGGTTCCTCAAAATGTTAAAAATAGAACTACCCTACAATCCAGCAATCACACTACTGTATATTTACCAATACAGAAGAATACAGAAACACTGATTTGAAAGGGTATGTGCAACCCTATGTTTATTGTTGTATTATTTTCAGTAACCAAACTGTAGCAGCCCAAGTGTCTATCGATTGATAAATGAATAGAGAAGTTATGTATGTAACATATATATTTATTTGTGTGTATATATAATAGATTATTATACAGCCATAAAAAGAATGAAATCTTGCCATTTGCAGCAACATGGATGGAGTTACAGAATATAATGCTAGGTGAAGTCAGTCAAAAAAAGACAAATACTGTATGATTTCACTCATATGTGGAATTTAAGAAATAAAACAAAGTGGGAGAAAGAAGGGAGAGACAAACCAAAAACCAGACTCTTAGCTACAGAGAACAAACGGGTACCAGAGGGAAGGTGAGCGGCGGGATGGGTGAATTAGGTAAAGGGGATTAAGAGTGAACTTACCACGATGAGCCATGATGAGCACTGAGTAATATATAGAATTGTTGGTTCACTGTATTGTATACCTGACAGTAATCCAACACCGCATGTTAACCATACACATTAAATTAAAACACTTAAAAGAACATGTATATATATGTAAGTGTCCTCATGATTCTGTTTCTCTCAAGAAACCCGAGTAACACAGTACTCACAGCAAATTGTTAAATTGTTCGTACTCAAGAACTGTTAGGTGAATAAATAAACATAAATCAATTTTCTGAGTCCTGTTAGGTTTTGTATAGAACAGTACTGCAGAAGAGGGCAAGAGTGGGACTGGGGCACAGTCAGCAGAGTTCCCCACATAAAATTTAATCTAAATAGTTTGCTTAACATGAACTTACTAAGCAGAATTAATGATGAAAGGTTTAATAGTAAATAATATTATTTATTATGGTCCCTAAAATAGCAGTGCAGCAACTTATGCCCATTACACATGAATATTTGTTGGTTTGAGTTGAGTTTGGGTTAAAATGCCTCAGTTAATTCCATTTAGGCTAAAAAGTTCTGTTTTGGAAAGAGTTATTTTTCCAGTTAAGGGGCATCGACGACAGCTTACTACTACTCCGTCTTGTCATGAGAAGACCATGTTTTGGCAGTGACCTCAATCATAGTGCTAGTTTGCTCTTTTTCTGAAACCTGCAGCACCTCGCTGGAACTACCGCTCACCCCCAGCAAGGTGCTCTGCTCTGATTGGTAGGGTGATTTTGAAGGGGGACCTGCTTAGACTGACCACACTGACTGCATTCCCCAGAGTTGTGGTAATGAAATTGGAAGCCACCTTTGTGAAGCAAAAAGCCTCAAAGTAATTGCTATGTGCTGTAAGCTTCCCTCTCGTTTGGAAAACAGAAATAAACAGTACATTTTCCTCATGAACCTACTGTGTTTACCACTATTGTTTATGGGGTATACTTTGCAAGTTGACATTACTTTAGTAAACTTATTATTATCTGGTCAACACCTGCCCCATAAATATAGAATAGAGAAGTTATATTATATTTGTGTTTGGTGAAATGAAGTGTTGCCCAAACTCTGATGTGGGGAAGACCTTTGGTGCTCTCTGTATTTATGGGAGCTACATGGCACTTAACATATACCAAATTGGGTAAGCAAACATGCCTGACTCAAAGTTCAACTGTACATGATC
Source organism: Spilogale gracilis (assembly GCA_004023965.1). NCBI lineage: Eukaryota > Metazoa > Chordata > Mammalia > Carnivora > Mephitidae > Spilogale > Spilogale gracilis. The sequence goes on along the minus strand of PITA01005205.1, from coordinate 27,092 downwards.
TCTGTGACCGGAGATTGGGTCATTCGGTTTCTAATGTATAGTTTTAACTAAATTAGGATTCTAAATATGTTTAAAATTTTTAAATTAGTTTTTTTAAAGTTTTTATTGAGTGACTGCATACTGAACAGAAAAAAGCATTGTACACTAGATTGATGGGATTTTTTCTTATTTGCATAAGAGACCATCAGATTCAAGATTAGATATTCCTTATGGAGATATAATTAGAAACTACATAGCCTTACCTTTTTCTGAAGCAACATGACATAATGGTGAGAGAGGCTGAAGCCAGAGAGATCTGAACTTATAGTTCAGCTATTCTCTGCAGGTGTGTGTTATTTGATAATTTGTTTCAACTCTCTGAACCCTGCTTTCATTATTTAAAAATATGGACCCTATTTTGTAAGACTGACTTAAGTGTCTAGAGATAAATTATGTAAAACTCTAAATATGTATATTGTTGGGCCTGCTTTTAGTACTACTCTTGTACTTTAAGTAAAAGATTTTATCCATCTAATTACCCATAGTCATTTCCATTTGTCTGATTGTGAAGATACCAATAAAACTATTAGCATCACCAGCGAACACAAAGACATTGAATGTGACCACTTGTAAGACAATAGGGCCATAAGAAATATAAGATGAACACAACTTTCTAGCCTCTTACATCAAGTCACTTTTCATTGCTACTGAAAAGGACTCTGCTCGGGACCTTCTAGAAGAAGCTATGGCAAAAGAATCAGGAATCAAATCCTTTGAATTAATTAATAATGATTTCTTCGTTTTTCAGATGAGGAATTGAGGCATGTAGAAATAAAGTGAACTGATAAATAACTCTGATATGTTTTTAAAAAACTTAACCCTGCTGCTTTCATGCTGTGTGGCTAAGTTCCACAGCGCAAGGCAAATCATCAACATAGCGTTCCCATAAGTAAAGCATTGCTATAATTCTCTGCCTTCCTTAGATTGAGGAAAACAGTGTTACTAGATGAAAATGTACTAAATACCTATCTTGCCAAAGATACTGAAGATTTGGGATTGGAAGATAAAATGGGATAATATCCATTAAGGAACTCCTTAACAGTGAGATATATGGAAGGTTACTAGTTTTGCCAGTTGAATTCCGTGTCCATTGATTTTATTTAGGAGCAGAACTTGCCATTAGAAATATGCTGCGCATACATCTTGGCCCCCACGTGCATGTGTGTCTGTAGCCTGCCTTCCTAGAAGTAGAATAAGAGCCTCTGAGAAAATACAATTTTTTAATTTTGATTTTATTCCCTATTTCCCTGGCTGCTAATAATGCTTGAGAGTCTCTGCCCATCAGTGGGAAGAACTGACATACTAATTGTATACAATATACAATGGTATATATTGCAACCATTTAAAATAATTGAGGCAGTTATATATAAAGTGAATAAATTTTAGAACGTGTTAAGAGAGTAGAACAAAGTTAAGAATGAGTATATATTTTTTTTTAATTCTGGAACTTAGCTTAATTTCATTTTTTAAAAATTGCAAAAAATATATAACATGAAATTTACTATCTTAACCATTTTAAAGTTCAATAGTGTTAAGTATATTTACATTGTTGTGAAACACATCTCCAGAACTTTATCATCTTCCAAATAAGAAACTCTATTGGAAGTATATGTGATATATAAGGTATGCATACATACATGAGTATTTCTGCTTTATATACATATATACACACACATATATATGTATATATATGTAATTTGGCTCACACAGAAAAGAGTCTAATAATAGAACAAAGTATCATCTTAATCCCTTAGTAAGAGAAAATTATTATTCCTCCCAAGATATAATTACTCTTATAATTCAATATATATCCCAATGATTATTTTAAATTACTTTTAAGTGTATATGTACATATGAAAGTAGAACTATGCATTCTATGGTACTGTATTAAGTATTTTGCTATTTCCTTTTTAAATAGAACATTTTGGGTGCTATATTTGTATTTGTAAATAGAACTCCACTTCATTCATTTTAACTCTTGATTAAATATGTGGTAATTCTTGATTATGTGTAATGCTTCCACTACTACCTTTGTTTTAACTATTTTTGAAGTTTAATACACATACCAAAGAGTGAACCTTCTGGTCAACCTTTCTAGTCAACCCTCAGAATAACCACTATTCTGCCTTTTAAGAGCATAGATTAGTTTTGCCTCTTTTTGTACTTTACATAACTGGAATCATATGTGAATTATTTTCGTGTCTGGTTCTTTTTTTGTTTGTTTGTTTGTTTGTTTTTTCCTCACTCAGCATTATGTTTGTGATCTTTATCCCTACTGCTGTAAACAGTGCTAGCTTTTCTATTCTTATTGCCATATATCACATTGTAAGAATATAACAAATTTATTTATTAGTTATTCTGCTTTATCTATTTTTTTTTAAAGAGATTTACTTTAGGGAGAGAGTGAGTGGGGTGTAGGGCAGAAGGAGAAGGAGATAGAGAAAATCCTTAGACTCCCCACCGAGCACCCCCTGCCCCCTCAACAGAAGGCTCAATGCCAGAACCCCTGAGATCATGACCTAAGCCAAAATCAGGAGTCAGATGCCCAACTGACTGTGATACCTAGGTGCAGCTACTTACTCAGTTTTATATTTTTTTAAAAATTTGGGGCTACTATAAATATGCTGTTATAAATGATCTCCTTCATATCTTTTAGCATACATATGTGCACATTTCTGTTGGCTTTACACCTGAGAATGGAATTGTCGATTCATAGGTTTAGCAGATCCTAACAAATCATTTTCCAAAGCACCTGCACTAATTTTCAATCTAGTTATTAATGCATATATAGTTTCTTCACATTAGTCACATTAAACATTTTTGATCAGTGTTATTATAGGCACTTTGGTGGGTATACAGTGGTATCCTATTGTGAAAGACATACACGTGCTATTATTTATATGCATGGGCCATTTCTGGCAACACTACATAGAACTTTAGTGTTGGGCCATGGCCAGATACCTAGAATTTGAGTGTGAGCTTTATAGGAAGTATTATTTTTCATTGTATATTTCTTGATATTATTTGAAATTTTTACCACATACCTGCATTACCTCTTTAAAGTGCTCTTTTATTTCATTTCATTTTTCATTAAAAAAAAGTTATGTAAGCCTGAAGTCTTCTAGCCTATAGTCTTAGTCTGCAAAGCAATTCATTTTTGTCTCAAAGCCGCCAGCAGTAGGATAATCATGTCCCATAGGGAAGTATAAAGCACCACATTTTTTGCCCTTTCTTAAGTTGTGGACAGCTCAGGGAGATAGGAAACAGGTCAGGGAAGAATACTGAAACCCTGGAGGAATGTGGAAAGTCAAATATCCAGGGCCCTCTGAAATACCTCTGATATACTTGTTTTTCCCCTTACTTGATTATAGATGCTATAAGATTATGCACATACACACACACACACACACATGCACACACATGTGCACACCTTGTCCAAGGAGTCAGTGGAGAGTTGTGAAGATGAATGTATCTCTCTGTCTCCTCCATCCTGGCTGGTATTCTTAGTGACCTGAGTGGAGGCCAAGGGAAAAGCCATTGCCCTGGAATATATGGAATTAACTAGCACCCCACTGTTGTTAAGAGACGCAGAATGCAAAGGCAAGATATAGACTTAAAAAAGTATACTATTGGGGCGCCTGGGTGGCTCAGTTGGTTAAGCAACTGCCTTCGGCTCAGGTCATGAACCCAGAGACTCGGGATCGAGTCCCACATCGGGTTCCCTGCTCTGCGGGAAGCCTGCTTCTCCCTCTCTCACTCCCCCTGCTTGTGTTCCCTCTCTGGCTGTGTTTCTCTCAGTCAAATAAATGAAATCTTTAAAAAAAAAACGTGTACTATGACAACATTTTAATTTTTTTATTATTTTTGGATAATTACCCTCAGTGACTCAACTGATGGATAACTATGGTTTTCAGAGAGTCGTATTATTTGGAAAATCCATGCTTAGAAATTAACTCCATGTGATTTTCCTGAGAACCTATAGAACCAAGGTTGCTCCCATTCTGAAGTGTTGAGTGATCTCAACAAGAGAGTGCCTCACAGTGGGTCAAAGTAATGAATTCGTGCCACTAGCAGAGGAATCTGAGCTTGTGATTGTTCCTTTCTGCTTTTTAAATAGGAATATTTATTATACCATTTCTGTTTTTCCAACACTGTCCGTTGTGTAAGATGGACTGGTCACATTTATAATTAGAATTTTGCTGTAGTACTGTGAGGACTCCCATCTGGATTTGATGAAGAGAAATACATTTACCCCATGAGGCCAGCCTTAGAACAGATGACTTAATGTGTCTTTGGGTTGTGCCCTTTGTGGAGAGGATGAGTACATTTTTATTGTGAGTGAAATAATTATCTTAGGTGACGTTACTCATCAGATTGTTTATATGTGTGTTAACTGGACAGCTAAGAGATGAAATGCAAAGGCCAGAGTTTTAATACCCTTATTCCCTCTGCATTTCATATATTAACATCCAACTCCATCTTTTCCTGAGGAGCTTTTTGGTGGGACTAGTGTCATGGCTGTTTTTCTGCCTTCCTTTTATCTCTATAGCTAGTGAGGTATCTGACATGTGTCTGACTTATCCTATTATGCATTGTTTTAGCCACAGTTCTTGGCCGGTGATGGCAAAGCAAACTCTTTGCTGGCATTTAACATGCAGATGCTAGAGTGGAAAATAGGACATTTCTTTGAGTTCGCTAAGCTTTGCTAATTATGGTCTAGAGCCTTAGTATTATATGGTCTAGGACATAGTATTACTACTTCCTCTCAGGTGGAGAAATTTTACCTTTGGCAAAACAACGTTAGCAAGAGAGCAAAAAGCAGAGCTACGAAAAACAGGAGACAGTGATTTCCAAAGTCCCCAGGTCCTGTGTAGTCTTTAGGTACCTACCTAAAATCAGAACCTTCTACAATGCTAGAACTAATCAAATAAAGAAATCACAGATGAAAGGCAAGTTAATTAAGTGATGGCAGCCTGACTCTGAATCAACCTGAATCATATGCATCTGGTTATTTGTTTTGGGTATTTAGAAAATCATGGTCATAATAGATCTGAAAATGTTTTATGTAAAGAAAAGTGTTTTAGCTTGTCACATTCTAAAATTCATATCTTCATTATTTAAAGATGAAAATTTATATAAGTAGGTATACAACCTTATATATTATTTGATGCATGGTTTTCTACCTAGTTTTTCTGGCCCATGAATCAAATACAGTTTGAGTATAATGAATAATTAGTTAATAAGTATTTAAAATTAACAAGAAATAATATATTAAATATTTCATTGCATTTTTATCAAAACAGACATTCACATTAAAAGAATAAGTCTATTCTATATTATGCATAATACGTAGTCATAATTGTTACAGGTAAAGCATAAATACATGCTTTCTACCAGGTATTTAACACCACCTAATAATATTCGAAAGATAAATACTCGGGAAGAAATAAAGATTTATATCCTGCTATAAAAACCTAGTTTTGTATTTTATTTTAAATTTAGTCTTACACTGATATTAAAAGCCATATTTAATGATAGGAGCATAAAACTAAATTCTTACTGTATTAAACCATTTTACCAAGTAAAAATAATTCAGTACCTTAAATATATCACACTTTTTAAATGATGCCTTGTGGAAATAGATACCTTGTTGCCCTAATAATGGTTTGTAATATGAAGCACCATAAAAGTCTAATTGTTTCCGTATATTGCTTTTTCCATTTTCTCAGGTGAAATGACCAAATGAATCTTTCCCATCCAGACTTTGAATGAGTTATACAAGCAGACTCCTGTGTTCAGTTAACAGACTGCTCCCAGAGCAAACAGGTGTGAGAGGAAACAGAATGTGACTCATTATTTACCTGGACTTCAAAAGACTGTCTTTTCCCTCATACACGGTCAAAATCAGATGTTGTATCATAAAGCTGAACCTTCCCACCAGTGTGTTTTAAGCTGCTTAGTGGTATGTTGACCCTGTGATACAGTGGCAGAAAGGAAAGGATAGGCATTGATTTTTTTTTTTTTTTTGTACTTTGCTGATGGGCAGGAAGAAACTGCTTGCTTAATAAGTATAACTGGCAGATTTCAGAATTATTTGCTACATTATAAATAACCATGGGTTTCAGAAATTGTAAGCTTACTTATTAAGTTATCTAATATGATGAGAGTATTTTCAATATAGTATACATTATTTCCTATGCTTGATTCATGAACGCCATGATCATGTTTACCAATGTATGTTTTTTAAATGGATAATCCTTAAGAAATATGATATTATTGGGGTACCTGGGTGGCTCAGTTGTTCAGTGCTTGGTTTTGACTCAGGTCATGACCTCAGGGTCATGAGATCAAGCCTCACTTTATACTCTGTGCTTAACATGGAGGCTGCTGGGGATTCTCTCTCTCCCTCTGCTCTTCCTCCTCACTCTCTCTCTTTCTCTCAAATAAATAAATAAATAAATAAATAAATAAATAAGTAAAATCCTTATTTTAAAAAAAGAAATATCATATTAATTCATACTCTATAATGATGAGTAGTTAAATAATTGACTATTAATTGCTCAGATAGGTAAAAATGTATATTGATTAAATACGGGCTTTACAATTTTTTTGAGTGTATGTAGTTTGTGCCCTCTGTGTATTGAGGTGATGCAGGGTGGAGTATTATTTAGTGACACAGTTAAAACTAGTGCTGTGCTATTTTACAACAGAGAAGACAAAATTTAATGTGCTGAGATTGTATTAGGGAAATTAAGGCAAAATAAAACAAATTCATTTTGTTTATTTATTTTTTTACTCAGAAATTATACAACTTAATGATGCAAGGCTTCTTGGAAAATTCTTGCATGTGAATCTAAAGAGATGTTAGTTTCTCTCCAACATATGAAAATAAAACTCTGCTTGGAAAGAGGTTAGATAAACTTTGGAGGACCCTCACGCTCTTGAGTCAGTGATTCTCTGCTGTAAGCAAGTAAGACAGTATGGATTTGAAGTGAATATGTTGTAGCCAAGTCTTCCTAGAAGCCAAGCTAGTCATCTGGTTTTAATGAGGCCCCTTGGAATGCAAGAATTTTAATGCTTTGCTTGAGGGCGCTTTAGTTTTAATTACTTGTATTTGACATGTGTTGAGCAGCAACTAAGCACTAGTAATTAAACAAAGACAGCATTTGGGCAATGCTAGCATTATTTAGGTTGAAGTTTAAAATGACAGCATCTTTCAGGTAGAATAAGGGAAAAGAACTGTAATGATAGGGCATTGGTATTTCCAATGAAGCTTGAAAAAATTGAAAATAATCTAGGGTTAGCATGACCTTCTGTCCACTTTTTTGGTACATAGTCTTTCCAAATATGTAAAAAGAAAAGATTCTGAATCATGTAAGTTAAATGAGAGGATTGTGAATATTTGATCATATCCAGATGTTTTTGATCTCCACTAACTACAGACAAAAGGGCAGAAGATTAGATTGCATCAGTTAAAGGACAGTTACTTCATTAAGGCAGAATAAATTAGTACCCACACTGTTTCAAGTCTGAAGATCCGATTTCTAATGCGAGCATGTTTTGTAAATATCCACTAGGTAGTAGTGATGCTTTCAGTAACTTCTGATCTGGAAAATGTGTAACAATCGGACACTATCGTGTGGCCAGTGATATTTTAAAACAAGTTTATAATTTTAAAATTATATTTATATTTACAGGCATTGGAAAAAAAGTGTGACTATGAGAGATCCTATTTATTGTACCTACAAAAATATCCATAATGAATTTTAAGACTCCTTGTTATTACCCTAAGTACTCCTTGAAGTTTCCTTCATATCAGTGATGAGATTTTATTATTAGAAATGAATCTGTTTAATACCAGCTTCCTATTTAAATGAGGAAATCCTCATCTTCTAAGGCCACCTGGGTGCCTCAGTGGGTTAAGCATCCTAGTCTTGATTTCAGCTAAGGTCATGATCTCAGGGTCCAGAGATCAACTCCACATAGGGCTCTGGGCATTCTGTTGGAGATTTTCTCCTTCTGGCCCTCCCCCTGCTCGCAGGCCACACTGTCTCTCAAATAAATAAATAAAATCTTTTAAAAAAATTCTCATCATCATGGCAGCATATTTCAGGAACACACATAAAACGATATAAATACAAACAAATACTTGATAACTGAGAAACAATGAATCTACAATTAACCCTTGAAGAACACTAGCTTGAACTGCATGGGTCCACTTACACACCAATTTTTTGTGTTTGTTTTTGTTTTTTTGTTTGTTTATTTTTTAAGATTTTATTTATTTGACAGAGAGAAACACAGCCTGAGAGGGAACACAAGCAGGGAGAGTGAGAGAGGGAGAAGCAGGCTTCCTGCCAAGCAGAGAGCCCTATGTGGGGCTCGATCCCGGGTCTCCTGGATCATGACCTGAGCCAAAGGCAGTCGCCTAACCAACTGAGCCAACCAGGCGCCCCTGTTTTGTTTTTGATAAAACAGTACAGCACCATAAATGTATTTTCTCTTCCTTATGATTTTTTAAGATTATTTATTTATTGAGAGAGGGACAGAGAGAGAGAGTGAGGGGAGGGACAGAGGGAGAAGCAGACTCCCCACTGAGCGGGGAGCCCAACATGGGCTCCATCATGGGACCCCAGGATCATGACCTGAGCTGAAGTTCAACTGACTGAGCCACTCAGGCATCCCCTTTTATGATTTTCTTAATAAAATTTCCTTGTCTCCTTCTTCACTTATTGTAAGAATTCAGTATATAATACCTATACAGAATATGTGGTCAATGACTTCTTATATTATTGGTAAGGATTTTCCAGTCCATAGTAAGCTTTTAGTATTTAAGTTTTTGGGGAGTCAAAACTTATATGTGGATTTTCAGCTGTGCAGGGAGATCAGTGCTTCTAACCTCTTCATTGTTCAAGGGTCAACTGTATTTCAGAGTATATTGGGTATATATCATAGAAAAGGTTTTTCTTTATCTGTTATATAAGCCAGCATATGTTCTGCTGGTTTATATTAGAAGAAAATGCAGAATCTGTTATGTCTTACATAAAGATAGTTTTAAAGTTAACATTTTTTTAATTTTTTTTATTTTTTAGTCAATAAATAATACAGTTTATTGTTGTTCTTGTGTCTGTGAAACCTTTTACCAGAGATATTGTACTTATAACAAAAATGCTAACTAGAAAGATCTTAAACTAGATTTATCTAATGGATCATTTAAGTAGAACTCAAGATCTCTTATACCTTGGATGTGAAATTGTTCTTTACTCTTTTTATTCGGTTAAAGCCTTTTAAAAATGCTAATTTTTTCTCCATTATATGATGTTAATCAGAAGTGCTTAAACTAGGTAAACATGCTCTTTAGAGATTGTTTAAATCTTTTTCCTTATGCATACATTTATTTTATAAGGAGAATTATGTTAAGGCACATAGAGTGTACCTCTTAAAAGATTTCCTCATGAACATAAGAAAAAGAATGGAAATATGAAGTGTATATCTATCATTACTAGAGTAAAAAATAAGTTGCTTATTGCACCGAAGTTATGTTCCAGTTGTTGAATTCACATAAAGTATATACAGTGAGGCTGTATTCTATGTCAGTTTTATCTACTTCCTCTAGCAAGAAACAATTTTGCTATGCTATTTGGCTATTGCTATACCCTTTGCAAATTTGATTGTATTAACATCACAAAGTAGATCATATTTCTGTGCATCACTATATTAAGAGGGGCTGACAAGTTATACACTGACCATTTTATTTTTCTTGTTTAGTTTGACCAGATCATTTTCTTAGAGCTGTCTATGCAACTCTGTTAGCAGAATTAATAAATATTAGCCTTCCTGTTCACACGTGTTGACCAGTTGGGCAGATTAAATATTTAGACCTGGCTGATTGTTCTTTGGTCATATAGACAACCAGAGGTAGCATGATTAATGCTAGATTGTTGAATATCGAATAGGTAGTTCAATTAAATTCTTTAGTCAGTGTCTTAGGGTTTCCTGGGAATATAGAAAGTGAGTAACAAGAAAAAAAATCTGTAAATAATACATTCATAGAGTTAATCTGCAAAAATTTAAGTATTTTTATCACCCTATTCTATCACCCTAAGCTAAGCACATGATAGCGTCATCTTGCTAATTATGAAAACTCAAACTTCACATTATCTCTGATACCAGTTTTTCTCTTACACCATATGTCAAATCCATCAGCAAATTCTGTCATCTGTAGATTCGAAATGAAACTAAAATCTACATATTGACAGAAGATCTATATTTATTCTTTTGTCAATGCGCCTCAATCCTGAAGGATGGCAATGACCTCCTAATAGGTGGATAAAGCATTGAGTAATATACATGCCCAGTCTTACAAGAATCACAGTATAGTGGTTGAGACAGAGAAAAACTTAAGGTTGGGTGAGACTATGTATGTGGATGTGCAAATATATTTACAAACATGCGTGCTTATCAGATGTGCATTTATTTTAAGCATATGTAGCTTTACAAAGTATAGAATAAAATAAAGAAACTCCAATACCATGAAAAAATACATATAATTGAAATGCTCTAAATATATATATTCCTCAGTAATTGTCAGGGCTGCCAGGAACTACAGTGGTTCAGCCTATTCCTCCAAGTCCACAAAATGTGGTTGATGAGCTTCTGAAGTCCAAGTACGAGACTGGCTTAAATATCAATCTTGAATCCTATCTGTGGTAGATCACAAGTGCTGATTTTCAGGGTGCCTGGGTGGCTCAGTTGGTTAAGCGACTGCCTTCGGCTCAGGTCACGATCCTGGAGACCCGGGATCGAGTCCCACATCGGGCTCCCTGCTCGGCGGGAAGCCTGCTTCTCCCTCTCTCACTCCCCCTGCTTGTGTTCCCTCTCTGGCTGTGTTTCTCTCTGTCAAATAAATAAAATCTTAAAAAAAAAACAAACAAAAAAAACAAGTGCTGATTTTCATTCTTTGGGGAAAAAAGTATATTATTTATTCTAAGGTATAATCATTCTTATCAAAACAATGCATATGCCAGGCAATTTTAGGTTTTTAATTTGTAATTTATAATACAAGCTGAAGAAAGTCAAACTTACAGGACTAATAATTATAGCCAAATAAGAAATACATCAGAACTGTTACACAATCAAATCTGGTAGATGGAATTTTCACTCCATTTTTGTTTATTAATTGTCTCCTAGTTTCTAGGCACTGTGCTCAGTCCAGGAATCCAGTAATGAATAACAAGAGACTCCAAACTCAGAGTCCACACTTCACTTTCTATGATGTTTCAAGAAAAATGGTCCTTGCCATATATCTGTGTGTGTTTTCTTTCCTTTGTTTGTGAGAATATAGTTAACAACTGCCTTATTTATCATCACTTAAAATGATATAAAACATTATGACTTATATATGAATATTAAACAATAAATTATTAGATATAATTAGCTTATGAAATTGCTAATTGTGTGCTACAAATTTACAACTTGTAATTTCTACCAAATGTTCATGTTTTTATTAGTGCCATGAAGCATAATAAATATTTGCTTGACTTAACAAAGTTCAATAGGGGGGCGCCTGGGTGGCTCAGTCCTTAAGCGTCTGCCTTCGGCTCAGGTGATGATCCTGGAGTCCCAGGATAGAGCCCCACATTAGGCTCCCTGCTCGGCAGGAAGCCTGCTTCTCCCTCTCCCACTACCCCTGCTTGTGCTCCCTCTCTAGCTGTGTTTCTCTCTGTCAAATAAATAAACAAAATATCTTTAAAAAAAAAGAAAGTTTAATAGAATGCTTGATATATTTTATAATAAGCTAACTGTGGTTTTCCATATGATTTTCCCTTCATATATGCAATATTTTTAAAAAATAAGTTTTTGTAAAATATGCCAAATGGTTTTTATTGTAATATATATGTTATTAGTAAATTTCTTATTGCCATTTTATATGCCATCTGCTAAGTACAAAATTTATATTTACCAGGAAAATAACTACTTTGGTGACTTAAGTCATGTCTTCATCTTCTTCTTATAGTTGGCAGTAAGTGTAGGCGTGTGTCTGGGCCACTCGCTCAACTGTACCAGTGGTTCCCTTTCATTTCCTTTTCCCGATTCAGCAGCCAGCATGAGTGACAGGATGGTCACCAATCTTCTAGACAAAAAATAACTTGACAAGAGTTGGTGTTTCCACTGTGTTAGTCATATGGGAGTCCTCTCTGTGGTCAGTACCTGTATGGAAAAAGAATGAAAAGTGTGTTTTCACTGATAACACTCCTTCAAATATATTTTGTTTCAAAGAACAACAAACCACAAAGATGATTCCAGTCAAGACATCCACATGTTTACTCTGAGTCACAGACGAGGTGCCACAAACTGAGGTAAGGGATTCCCTAAGTAGGTATCTCGGTTTTCTATAGACATTAAAGTCTCCTAGATACGGATTTGAGTGGCCAAGTTTTATTTAGCTTGCTGACTTTTAAATTTCATTCAGTGACTGTTTTGACTACTCTGTGCAAGACCCAGAGCTATGTTCTATAATACATAGAAAGTGGAATAAAGAGGAGTTCCCACAATGAGATAGTTTATAGGTATATCAGATGTGTGTAAGAAAATACAAAATCAAGAGTGCCTGGGTTGCTCAGTTAGTTAAGCAAAGGCCTTTGGCTCAGGTCATGATCCCAGAGTCCTAGGATCGAGGTCCGCATTGGGCTCCCTGTTCGGTGGGAATGCTTCTCCCTCTCTCACTCCCTCTGCTTGTGTTCCCTCTCTGGCTGTGTTTCTCTCTGTCAAATAAATAAATAAAATCTTAAAAAAAAAAAAAAGGAAATACAAAATCACCTACATCACTAGACAGATTATAATTAACATCTTAAAAGAGTGTTTGGGGACTTAGAAGAAAAAAGAAAAAAGGATTGCATCTTTTTAGGAACACCAAGAAGACTTCATTCAGATAGTAACATTGTCAAGTATTTATTTGAGAAATTATGGAATTTCAGTGCTTCTGATGAGGATGAATTTTTAGGGAGAAGGGACATCATGAGCACTTGTTTTAGGAAGATAAATGATCTAGTTGGATTGGCCTATTGGATGCAAGTAGAGAATTACTAGGGCTAAAGCCTAAAAATGATATTGGCTCTAATTTTGGGTGTTATCTAATTTGAGCAAACTGTATTTAATTTGGTAGCCTTTTATTTAAGGGACATAATAGGATCTAAGTGTGATTTAGAAAAACTAATCTGAATTTTTCGTTAGAATAAAATGGTTTCAGAAAGACTACAGAAATGAGATCAGTGAAGAGATAAGAAGAAAAGGATATAGTGTAAGGTAGGGAAAGGGAACCAGAAAGGAAGAGTTGCCAAAGAAGGAATTATATGATTAGCTGATTATGAGAGACATTTGATAGAAGGCACCAAAAGCTTTTATTTTCACTTTGGCCTAGTATAATCCCATTGTTTTTCATAGACTAGAGATATGTGAATGGATTTGGCTTTTTCCCTATTGAGTTTGGATTTCCAGGTATTTCTCCAAGTAGTTTATCTAATGGACAATTGGAAATACAGAGCCGGAAGTTAAGTGAAAATTGGAAATCATGCAGTTGGAGGTAATTGCTAAATGACAAGCTGTCTTTACTTTAAATGCTATAGCATATATAGTATAGTATGATTAGCTTTATGGTACATTTTCCAGTGACTTCATATTCATTGTATTGCATTCATGGACTCTAGCTGAAAATGCTGGGTGTGCACTGGCTCCTGCAGATTCTCATATTGTCTATATTCACATATTCTTTCCTTCTTTACTCAGCCAATAATAATAGATTTTAATGCTCAACAAGGCAGTAATTACAGTGTAATATAAAAATGAATGAAATCATGTTCTTGCCCTTAAAGAACCAAGTTAAGTTAAGCAGAGTAGGAAGTCATTATTAGTAAGTCTGGTTTTTGAATCATCAGTTCATAATTTCCATTGTATTGATCAATTTGTGGTCAAGGCTCACTTAGAAATCAGTGGGCTAATATATTTACCAAAAATATCCAAGAACCATTTAGCAAGTGGATATGAGACAAAGAGAATTATTTAGAAGTCTGTATTTATGAGAAATAGAATCATACTTTGGCAATAATTGCCCTTCTGTGGAAAATAATCTTTTTCAGTTTGGCATACAAAACTTGGACTGTATTATTTGTTTATAATAACAGTTAAGTTTTATACTCTTTGAATCATACTTTTGATTCTTGAACTTAATATGCTACTGTCTAGATTTGTTTTAATATGTCAGATTAGATTTATTTCATTTGGAATGTGGAGACTGAGTTTCAAGTTGCCAGGTATTTATTTGTACTTTTCTTTCTTTCTTTTCTTTGGTCTACTTAGCTTTGCTTTTTTTCTCTCTCTTTTTTATTCTTTTCTCTTTTTAAATTTTTTAAATGAACAGTGAGATGGAGATTCTATGTCTGCCTATATAAATAGCCATATGGCTGTATTGTCATTTTGGCCCTAATAATACACTTAATGTGTTGTTTAACTTACCATAGTCTTGGTAGACAACAACAATTGGATGAACTACAGAAAAAGGCACCTCTTGGCTGTTTAATTACACTTCACCAAATAAGGCTAATTCTACCAAATTTTGTCACCTGCAGTGTCAACAACTTGGTAACATTAGCAGTTTTGCAAGCCACTGGAATTAAGGTGTGCTTTCTGCAGGTTTAAAGTTCCAAAACTCTATTTTTAAAAATATTTTTGAGCTTCTGAAAACTTTTCCTTCATTCCAGAATTCCATTTCAACTTAACCGTTGTATACCTAAATACATTATTTGTCAATGTTAATATCTAATTTCTTTTCTCTTGTTTTTAAGGAAAAAAGAAAAGTCAGGTAATAACACTCCTACCAGTAATAATTATTTTTTGAGCATACCACCTCTACCCAGAAAATAATAGATAGACAGTATGACATGACATTCAATTTCCATTTTCTACTTGGTTCCCTTTACCTTTCTGGATTACCTATAATTGTAAATATATATAAGAAAAACTCTGGAATTTTAAAACTTTAAGGCTACTACTAACAGCATTAAGAAAGAAAGAAGACATATGACTCTTGCCCCTACCTTATTTTTAAGGCTTACTTCGGAGGGTTCTGTCTTACCAAGAGCTCTCCAAGACGTCTCTTCTGTAATCCTCACAAATGAAACTATTTTGAAACCATCCTAACTTGGTGAGAGTTTTGTAAGGTATAGTGACTGAACAAGGATTTCTCAGGGATCAATCAGAGAAACTGAAATAGCAGAAAAAACTTTCATTAACATGGAATGTTTGGAGCGCTTCAGAGTAGCTGTAGAATATCGTTTCTCTTTAAATTTCTTGAGTAATATCTACAATTAAGTATCTCCAAGTATTTTGTGTACACATAGCATTATATAATTCCACAGTCTAACTAGTTCCTCATGCAAAGATCAAAGTTTTTGAAAATATAATGGTTTCTTTTTACTGGACTTACTTTTATCCTCCTCTTTTTCCACTTTTTCCATTGGGGATACACTCTCTAAAGTTGTTTAAAAAGAAAAGAAAACACCTTTAGATCTTTGGGTTTTCTTATTTAGCCAAGGAAAACATTGAATATGAACATCAAATACTCCAGTAACATTTCTATGATTTGTCATTAAACTATTTTCCTTCCTTTGAATTTTCTTTTAAACTGTGTTTAAGGCTATAAAAGACCATGGTCCCCCAGAAGTCAACAATTTGTTTTAAATTAAATTTTTATTAATTCAGTTCAAACTTTTAAATTGGAAATTGACCTTTGATAGTTATTCTATTTATACAATATAGTATCCATGTATTATAAAATTTCTAAAACTTATAAAAATGGTAATAAAGTTTTTGAAAGAAGCTTCAAATGTTAATGTACAAAAGTATATAGAATAAGATAAACATATAACAGAAAAAGTTCATGACTTACTAAAACAATTTCTGTCAAAATGAATATTTTGTAGCCTTTCTTAAGAAAATATTAAATGAAAAATGTTATGTTTAAAATACTCTCTGTATATTCTATTTTAAAATGAAATAGGGGTTAAGAGTTCAAAAATTGTTAATTATATATAAAACCCAAAGAATATAATATTCTAGAAACTAAATTTAATTTCTTTTTAACTGATTATTAAGGATTTTAAGTAGGAAAATTTTATTTTATTTTATTTTAGCTAGTATACTTAGCATCTATGTATTAAACCCATTGGTAGTTTTTAAAAAATTATTTTATTTATTTATTTATTTGAGAGAAAGAGTGAGTGAGAGAGAGAGAGCACAAGCCAGAGGGAGAGGCAGACTCCCTGCTGAATAGGGAGCCTGATGTGGGGCTCTATCTCAGGACTCTGGTATTGTGCCCTGACCTGATGTCAGATGTTTAACGGACTGAATCACCCAGGTAACCCTCCACTGGTAGTTTTGAGGAAGAAAAGATAATTAGGTAATTGGTTCTGTCTTGGAAATGTCCCCTCAAGTTTCATGGGGGAAAGGTTATATCGTTTCCAGAAATAAATTGCTATTTTTCCTTGAACAAATGTTCATGGACATAAAAATGTTAATGGACATAAGTAATTTTCTACTCTTAGGTATCTATTTTTATCTATATGATTTTTTACTAGCACCATCAAACTGAATTAATGCTTTATATATAAATTAAACACTACATTTAAATTTTGCATTCTAATCTTTTGTCACATTCAGTTTTGCAATACCTCAATACTTAGCAGTAATGGGAAAGAAATTCACCTATACGGACCTAGATAGCAACGAAGTTGGAAATGGTGTACTTTAAAAATACCTAGAGAGGCGCCTGGGTGGCTCAGTCTTTGGGCATCTGCCTTGGGCTTGGGTCATAATCCGGAGTCCCGAGTTTGAGACCCGCATTGGGCTCTCTGCTTGGTGGGAACCCCTTTCTTCCTCTCCCGCTCCCCCTGCTTGTGTTCCCTCTCTCAATCTGTGTCTCTCTGTCAAATAAACAAATAAATAAATAATCTTTAAAAAAGACCTAGAATAAGTCAAATGAAAAGACTGCATAATTCATGTTTTATTTTTATCTTTCAGTGTGTAAACACTTTTCATAACACTGATGGATAAAGCCTGGGTTCATTTACTAAACTTCTTATTAAAATATTTTCTATTCTAAAGCTTGAAATAATGATCATTAGAGATTTCACAAAAGTCAAAAAATGTGTATACTCAATTTCTTTTTAACTGATTTATTAAGGATTTTAAGTAGGAAATTTTTATTTTAGTATAGTGGGGACAGTTTTTAGTTTAGTGGGACAGACTGTGTCCCACTTTCAGGTAAAAGCTATATATGTAGGGGCTAATCATATACTCAATGTAATAATATATTTTGAGATGTTTTCTTTTTTTATTTTTTTTAAGATTTTTATTTATTTATTTGACCGAGAGAGATCACAAGTAGTAGAGAGGCAGGCAGAGAGAGAGGAGGAAGCAGGCTCCCCGCTGAACAGAGAGCCCAATGCGGGACTCGATCCCAGGACCCTGAGATCATGACCTGAGCCGAAGGCAGAAGCTTTAACCTACTGAGCCACCCAGGCATGCTTGAGATGTTTTCTAACATGAGAGTTTGTTAACCTGCATATTGAACAGTTTTTATGAAGTAATTGGTAGAAGGCTATTCTACCAAAATATAGGCCCCTTGTTCCTGCAGATTATAGATTTTAATTACAGCTGTTGTATCTCTCTGTTGTGGCTAAGGCTCATTAAAGCTGAAAGGAAGTATATGCTCAGCAAGGAAAGAGGATGGTTTTCTTTTATGGGAGAATGGCCTGACAATTATCCATCAAATTCTGTTAATTCTGATAATTGAATAGTAATCTAAAAATGATATAACATGTATTCTCTATTTTACTATTAGAGTATATTTTAATATAAAGTGTCAAAGAGTAAATGTTTAATTTACATATCATACTAAAAGAAAAGTTGCCCACTTTGGGTGTTAAAAAGACTCAAAAGAGTGAATTGCCTGGTCTTTTCTTTCATTTTTTATTTTTCATTTTTAAAATTTCCATTTGGCTCTTTCTGATTGTTTTCATTTCTCTTTTGAGATTTTTTTTTTAAATTACAAGCATATTTTCCTCTGTGTCCATGACCATAATTTTAACAGCTGGTTTACAATTCTTGTCTACTAATTTCTGCATCTGGATTATCTCAGATTGGTTGCAGTTTCTTGAATATAGGTCAAATTTTTTATTGTGTCATGGGCATTCTAAAGGAGAAACTTGTAGAGATTCCACTTTGGGTGATAATCTTTAAAAAGATGGTTGCTCTTTCTTTGTTTTAACCCTCCATTAAGTAGGCTAAATTCAAACTCAAAACTCCCTTTCCTGGGGTGGGCAGACTTGGAAATCTTTCAGCCTTGAGTGGGTTGCTTAGTGTCTGCCATGTACCCGCATCATTCAGGTGTTAGCCATAAATTCAGACAGAATTTGAGGCTTTTGAAACATGCATCTCTCCTTTTTTGTCTTTCTTTCCTCTTCCCTTTCCACTTGCTGTGATACCCCCCAAACACGTTCTTATGGTTCATCAAGGATCTGAGTTTTCATGAATTCTTACTACTTCCCATGTCACAGACTGTGTCCCACTTTCAGGTAAAAGCTATATATGTAGGGGCTAATCATCCAGTGACATTTCCATCTTTCTGCTTTGGTGACAACACAATATCCTCTGCATGCTTTTGGTGAATCTCCAGTGCTTCCAGATGATTACTCACTGTATTTTTATATTCCCCAAAGACAATAATTATTGTCTGTTTGAGGAAAGTTCTGATGGAAACTACTCCATTACTCTTTAGAAGCAGGATGTGCTCCATAAATTTTCATATCTAACTTTCTGATAAATTTATCTCTAACAGAGAAGGATTGTTTCGTTAAATGCATGACACATATGTATCTTTTTAAGAATGGTTCTCTCAAAATATCTTCAACTTACTACCTAATACTATGAAGAAGTATGTTTTATTCATTATAATGACTATTAAAATGTCTGTATCTTATATACAGTTGCTGCTAATACTTGCTGAATTCCATGCAACCGCCTCCATGTAAAACAGGGCAGACCTGACCATTTTAACACTAAAATCTAAAATATAGGTATCAAATATGTATAACATATATTTAAAATCACTTTAAAGATAGATTATATTTTTTACATTTTAACATCAAAATGTGTTTTTTGTCCAGTAGTTCATGCTATTTTATAATAATTGGTGGCATTTTGTGGTATCTTGGTGGCACATACAATAATGACAACTATAATTGATGTCTTTCATTTTAGGAAATAATTTAAATATTTTCCTTGTATTCAGTAATAATGAGGGAATTGCAAACTGTTGTAGAAGACATACCCTTTTGTGTTCTTTTAGACTTAAAAAAATATACTTTAGTAATGATGAACCAATGTTATTATATACTTAGTTCATTCACCTTATTGCAACTTTTAAAAATATGTTACATAACAAAAAATGCAAAATAAAAATGGTAATCTGGATTTTTTTTTCTATTTGTCATCATGAATATGTTTCTTTGTGTGGAAACAAAACAGTAAATGTTAAGTAGTAAAATAGCACCTTCTAGAATGACAGAAACTAGATCTGTCCTATAAACTCAACACATTAGGGGTAAAAACCCAAGAAAGAGATCGTATTCATGTGGGTTCTAAAACAAGGCATAAATATCACCATTTTTCCCTATATAGAAATTTTCAGCCATAAAAGTTAATGATAAAGAGAAAGCTTTAAAAAAAATAGATAAAAGGAATGTGCTTTTGAAACTAGGCATTTTGCCAGTTGCGATTATTAATTCCACAAACACGTTTTAAAGCCAAGCCTGTCAAATGAACTTGAAAAAATTACCAGAATTATGAAATCTTCTATGAAAACAGCCGTCCTGGGATCTCTGGACACACTTCCATATTAAGTCTTGTGTGGTGGCCAAAAGCACTCAAAACATTCTTTATTCAGATTTTCTTCACTTGGTCTTCTCATCACAGTTTTAACATTAGAGGGATGTTAGTGCTGAATGCTCTAGATCCTCAGCAGTCAACTAATTTATTTACATTTCCCAGTTATGTGATAGAAGGAGAGTTTGAACTCTTGATATACTTTTGGAAGTATGGATGAATCTAAAAAGGAAAGAAATGTGGAAGACTAAAGATTCACTAGAGAAGCTCATAGATACTTCATTGTATCAGTAAAAATTAGAGCTACATATCTAGGAATTACCATCATTGCAAAATAATTGGTAAATTCTAGGTTGTAGCCCCATGTTTAGCAGACTGTTTTCTCTCAAAAGAAATCTTTGAATCCCTTTGTACTTGTACGGTGTGAGTTAACTTTTCTTTTTTAATTTGAGATAGATACACACCTGGTATTTGACACTTTTGATATGACTTGTTTTTCAGTATAGTTTTGCTTTTACTAAAAAAAACTTTACAAGATATTTAGATAAATCGCTACTTATTTGAATTACGTGTGTGTGTGTGTGTGTGTGTGTGTGTGTGTGTGTGTGTGTATCCCCCCTCCCCAGTGAAAATTTCTCTCACAGTACATTGTATGCTCTTAGAGATGATGCACTGTGAGGTCTCCCTCTCTGTAAGGGCTGGAGTATGCATTCAAAACTGTGTTAGTTGTGCCTAGAAGTCCTCAAGTATCCTAGATTCTTTCAGTATTACTCCTAATTAGGAAGCTCTGAAGGAGTCCCAGCCCAACAACTGAGCAGCAGATGACCACACAATGCATGTCTCACACTGGTGTGCTTTCAGCTTTCCTCACTGATTTCTAGTATTTTTTTTCCTGCTCATCATTTCTCAAAATTGAATTCCTGTGGGAAAAATTTTTTCCTTGATCTTTCCACTCTTTTTACTGGGCTTAGCCTTGCCATCACAGCCCAATTTCTAGTCCTTTAATTTAATCAACACCTATTTACTGAATACATTTTATGTGCCACACACTGTTCTAAGTGCTTCCTTATACATGCCTGAAGCAAACACTGAGTGTTTTCCTTATACAATTGACATTCAAGCAGGAGGTGAGGAGGAAGACCATTAATAGTAAACAGGGGGGAAAAAAAGGAACATCAAATAGTATTCCAGAATGAGGTAAGTGCTAAAGTAAAGAAAAAGCCAGAGTAAGGGATATCTGTAGTAAAGAGAGCAAGAAGAGTTGTTCCTTGCATTTTAAAAAGGCTGGTCACTGAGATGGTGATGTCTGAGTGAAGAAAGGATGTAAGTTTGGAGAAGATTTTTCTTCACAGAGGGACCATCGTTCCTCACATTTGCAGTGAGGAGGCCAGGAGTTGGAACATTTTCATTCTGAGAGAAAATGGTAATCAAGACAGGGTTCTGTTTATATCTTCCAAGTATTTACTATTCTCTATCTTTATTTCCCCTTTTAATAACAGAAATGTGTTCAAATACCTCATTATATTAGTAGATTGTCTGTTTTCCCTGTAGTCTTATAAATTTTGCTTTAAATATTGTATTAGGTGAATACAAGTTAATACATGTCATATATCTCTGGTGAATTAGACATTAGAAATTATTTTTTAGAGCTATTTATGATAAAACTGTTTTGTGTTGTAAAGTTGGTTTTGTCTCAGAGTAATATATAGCTACTACAAGTTCTTTTGGCTACCATTTTCTATTGTCCCCTCCCACACACTTTAGTTATAACTTCACCTAACTATTCATGGCTATATCTCTTAGAAGAAACAGATAGCTGAATGCTTATTTTTTCTTTGTTTTCTTTAT
The DNA here is from genome assembly GCA_004023965.1 of Spilogale gracilis. Classification (NCBI taxonomy): domain Eukaryota; kingdom Metazoa; phylum Chordata; class Mammalia; order Carnivora; family Mephitidae; genus Spilogale; species Spilogale gracilis. Next base: position 5,267 of record PITA01005205.1, on the reverse strand, counting down.
TCCTTTTATAACCCGAAAATCTCTGTCTTTACACATTTTTTTTACATTTGTAGTTATTGTGATTTCTAGATCTTTCATATTTTTATGTTATTTCATCATCTTTTTTAAATTTTGAGTTGAATAATTTTTGTCATTAGCTTTAAGCTTTATTCATTTCATATGCTGATTGAGAATTACAAACATAATTTCAGTGCTTGAAGTTAATTTTTGAAAATTTAGTATGTTTATTCAATTAATTGGTGAATACTAAATTATTAGCTTCGTTCTCACTGGAAAACACCAGGGAAAAAGTTTCGAATTCACTAACACACATTGGACCTTAGGAAATTCCACTTTGATCCCTTTACTGTTAATATTGTCCAGTGCTCTAGCTTTGTTCTTTTGTTATGTAGAAGCTAGATATGAGCAGTGGAGGGAGAGCCCATTGGTAGAGTCCCAAGTCCTCAACGGAGAAGGGATAGAGACACCAGCTGGAGGCAAGGAGGCTGATAAATAGACTAGACATCAGAAGCCTGAGACCACAATGTCCTGAACTTGTGACTTCCAGGATCCTAGGACTAAAAGACCAAGAGCCACAGGTGCCGAGCATGTGCTCACCTAGTCCACCTCTGCCCCATGGTAACACCCCTAGACTCTCATAGTGCATTCACATTGTGGTTATAACCCCCACTCCCCTCCATGGCAAAAGGTTGCCATGATAGTTCTGGTACAAACCTTAAGGGTCAAAAACTCCACCTCCCAAACTGTGGAAGTAGTCCCCCACAAGATTGGAAGCAGCCTCCATTAGAGACCTACTTGTCCATGATACAAGACCCTGCAAACACAAAAGGAATGGACCCCTATGGCCTTATAACCCTCTGGGCCTGCCTACTCTTCCACCTTGAGAGTATACTGACCAAATACACTGATTTATGCTTTCTACTTTCCTTCTGGCTGTCTTTATTCTAGTGTAGATCCTTACCTAAATTGTGTGGTGGATTCCTTTAGTTGGGAATCCAAGAACCAAGACCTTCATCCATACAATGCAGATTCTTCCATGGGTAACACTTTTTACAAAAGTGAGTCCAAATTAAAACGTCATTATAAATTTTATTCGTGTTTTAGAACAACATTATTTTATATAGACAGTCATTTTAAGATTTGTGTACTTGTTTGACAATTCTTTGCTCACAGCTTGATTTTGCAATGCCTACTTTCTTCATGGTGAAGTTATTTTTCCTCTTCCTGCAGTATATCTTTTGGAAATTTCTTTTATGACAGACCACTAGGAGTAAGCTTTTCTTTCTTAAACTGTATTCCTTCTTCATTCTTTTAGTTCAGCTGGGCATGTAATTCCAACTTGATAGTTGTCTTTATTTTTCTTAAACCTTTGAAGTTATTAAGTTATTAGTTCATTTTTTTAATTTCCATTTTTGTTTTGAGAAGTGGCTGTTAGTCTTTCATGGTTCCTTTGCAGGTAACCTCTTTTTATTTGACATATTATTAAGATCCTCCCAATATCTTTGGTCACCTCCTGCTTAACTTCACTGCCCATGGATATCTTTTTATTCATACCACTTGGTATATGTTATACTTTCTTAATCTATCCATTTGTAGAGCTTTTTATTCATTCTTGGAAATTCCAGGCACTTTTTCTCAAATATTGCTTCACCTTCATTTTGTTTTAGTCTCTTCTTGTTCAGACGTATTTTGGAAATGCTCCTTCTGTCCTCCATATCTTTTATTTTCCTTCTCCTGTTTTACTTTTCTCTCTGCACCTTTTGGAGTTAGATATTAACATCTATGCTACAACTCAAATATGTTGTTTTCATTGGATTTGTTCTATTGTTCTCCTGAATTTTAAATCTCAAAAATGCATTTTTTTCTTTTCTAGTAGCTAGATTTTTGTTTTGTTTTGTTTTTGCTTTTTTTAACCCTTTTCATAGCATCTCATTATTTTTTATTTTAATGTGCATTTAATTTCTTTACACATATCAAAGATACTGGATTTCTTTAAACATAAAGAGACTTTCAAATTTAGCTAATGTACATTACAGCTTACTCAAGGCTTAAGCATCCAGATATTTTCCTGATATTGGCATATGTCCTCAAGTTAGCTAAACTTTTATTTTCGTTCATTGCTTAGTGAGCAGGGATGCTTAGGTTTTAGTTCATAATACGTTCATGATAAGTTGTGTGTGTTTGTGTGTATGGTGTATGTATTTTTTTCTTATAATTATGGGAAAGTTACTCTAGCTTTTTACCTTGGTTACAGATATACATAACACTTAGTACAGGAAGAAGAGAACATTTACTTGCATCATTTTGACATTACATGTGACTATCTCTAACAAATTGGCCAGATATTAATCTAAATGTAACAAAATTACTATGTTATTAAAAAATAGCCATTTAAATGTTTAAAATCCAACTTGGGTGGTTTTGTTAGTTAAAGTCTCTAAAATTACTCAGAACAAATGATATTTATTTTGCTTTATGTAATTATCCATGATTATGTGGGAGAATTCACATTTCTTTGTTACTATTTTTTTTTAGATCTATTTCATTGTGGTAATTCCCAGGTTGAGGTCAACAAAGTTAGATAATGTTTTAAGAGAAGCGTTTTTATACATATGTGCCAGATTATCTTTTATTTAATAAATATATTAAAATATATTTAATAACATATTAAATTTCCATTGTGATCCATATTTTGAATAAAACATACAGTTTAAATTTTTCAATCTTTCAAGTCAATTGTTTCTCAGAATATTATTTATCTTTCTGTGTCTTTTAGTGGTCTGGGCTTCTAGGCTCTAGAGTAATGTGGGTTTATCCATTTTTCTGTCAACTATTTTGACATTCTTGTTTAGATATATACATGTTTAGATTGGTTATGTTTTAAAGATTTTCCACTTTATCATTATGCTGCTTTTCATGCTTAATTATCTGTCTTTTTCTGAATTATATTTTGTCTGAATTTAATATAGATATTCTAGCTTTATTTGGAATTGTGTCAACATGGTATACCTTTCCCCATCTTAGCTTTTAACCTATCTTTGTCTTTATATTTAAGATACATCTGTTGTAGACAATAGGGTTGGGTCCTCCCAGTCTTTTGTTTGTTTGTTTGTTTGTTTTGTTTTGTTTTGTTTTGATCTCAAAATCTTTATGTTTTTAATTGGTGTTGTTTAGATCATTCACATTTAAAGTAATTATTGACATAGTTGAATTAATATGTACCATGTTTGTAATTGGTTTTGTTCATTATATTTCCTTTTTTTCTTTTTCTTTCTGCCTTATCCAGTCTTACTTGAGCATTTTTTATGATTTCATTTTGTGTCTCCTCTTAGTATCTCAATTCTTGAGATTTTTTCTAATAGTTGCACCAGATATTACCACATACGTTCTGCAGGGATCTAGGTTCAACTTCAAATAAGATTATGCCATTTCATATGCAGTATACATACAACAGGGGATTCTTAATTCCTTCCTCTCTTCTCCAGTGATGCTGCTGTCATTCATTTTGCTTATGGGGATGCTATAACCAGCCAGGACATTTATTATTAGTACTGCTTTGGGTAGTTATTTTTTAAAAATTTTTATTATTTATTTACTTATTTAGAGATTTATTTATTTTTGAGAGTGAGTGTTTGTGTGCACATGGCATGAGTAGAGGAGGGCAGAGGGAGAGGGAAAAAGAGAATCTCAAGAAGACTCTCCACTGAGCACAGAACCTAAAGCAGGGCTCTATTCATGACACCAAGATCATAACCTGAGCCAAAATCAGGAGTGAACCACTTAACAAACTGAATGACCCACATGTGCATGAACAGTGATTTTTAGCTCAATTAAGAAGAGTAAAATTTTTTAAAATTTATTTTGTCTTTATTTATTCCTTCTCCAGCACTATTTCCTTTTGCAGAAATCCAAGTTTCTAACCTATCTTGTTTTTCTTCTGCCTGCAGAATTTCTTTTAACAATTCTTGGAGGTGTAAGTCTGTAGATATAAATTCTTTCAGTTTTAATTTCTTTATTTCTCTTTCAATCTTGAGGGATCATTTATCTCACTATAGAATTCTAGGTAACGTTCTCTCAAAACTTTAAATATTTTACTCCATTTTCTTCTTGATTGCATGGTTTCTGATAAGATTCTAGTGTAATTCATATCATAGTTCTTCTGTAGATAAAGCATTTTGATTCCTTTGACTTCCCTCAAGATTTATTTTTTTGTCATTTCTTTCTTCACTTTAAAAATAACATGGAAAAGTTATGGAGTTTTTTATATTTATCCTCCTTGTTCTGCAAGCTGGTTTGTGGATCTGTGGTTTGGTACTTGTTATAAATTTGTAGTATTCTTGGCCATTACTTATTTTTAATATTTCTTCTGCTCTGTTCTCTTTTTTCTCCTGGTATTCTAATTACATACATATTATACCTTTTGAACTTTTCCCACAGATCTCCAATGAGATCTCTGGATTTGTTTGTTTGTCCATACTTTTTTCTCCTTGCATTTCAGTTTGGAAAGTTTCAGTTGACCTTTCCTCAAGTTCATTGAACTCTACTTGTGTCACATTTACTGATGAGTTCATCAAAAGCATTCTTCATTTCTGTTCTTGCCTTTTTTATTTTTGGAAGTTCCTTTTGATTCTTTTATAGTTTCCATCTCTCTGCTTGCACGACCCATATGTACTTTCGTTGTGTCTATTCATTCCATTAGAATCCATAATATACTAATTACGATTAGTTCAAATTCCTGTTTGATAAATTCAATATCTGTGTCACATTTGAGACTGGTTCTGATGATTTCTTTTTCTCTTCAGACTTTCTTGGATTTTAGCATGTTTTGTTTATATTTGTTGAGAGCTAGATATGATTTGCCAAGTAACAGGGATTGAGGTAAATAGGCTTGTAATGTGATGATTTATATTGTGATGATATAGTCAGATGATTTAATCTGACTAGAGAAAAGGTGTGTTTAATGTTTCATGTAGCTGGAGATACCATAAGCTTCAAATTCTTCTTGTGACCTTATTTTTTCTTCTTTCTTGACCTTAGGCTTCCCTAAGTACTTTTCCTCATTCAGAGTCTGTGTCTTACAGCTCTTTACCTACAAGCTAAGTAACTATACTGGAGTCCTGATGGCAATATGTGGGAGAAGGTGAATGTTCTACACCCTTGCGGTTAAACTTCAGTCTTTTAAAACCTCTATCCAAGGACTGTGACAGCATTTTTCTTCCTCATTCCCTATCTCTTCCCTGGTGCAGCAGATTGCACATCTATGTCTT